>ML103672.1:89666-187523 GCA_003697995.1 Taxidea taxus jeffersonii | reverse complement strand
GTGGTAGTTGTCTTTCTCCAGTTGACTTATTTCGCTAAGCATAATACATTTAATGGAATAGATTCTTTTTAGGTCTATGGTTTACGATGGGTTTTGTCCTGTTTTCTTTTTTCTTTAGGCTTTGACTTACACAGGTAGCCACATGAAAGTGCACTTCCCCAGTTTAGTAGAGAATGAAATCCTGAAAGAGGATGGATCAGTCATTAAAAGGTTTGGGTTAGCATGGGGTTATGCTTTGCCAACTAACACCTGGAATTTTTTCCCAATTATAAGAAAATAAAAACAGCCCCTACATATACCCTAACATCCCTTGGGAACTTCCAGCTCTCTCTGCATCGTACACTTTTGTCAAGTGGTAGATCTGTCAGTTGTCATGCCTGTAGCATCCTCTGGGTGCTTTGAAAGTAATAGCAAGGCTTGAAGAGAACAAGACACCAGTTGACAGAGTCACTCCCTGGGTTTCGCTGAGGCCGCCTGTCTGGGATCTTCTACTGTGTTGATAGACTTGGAGCTCATATGAAGAGGAATCTAATCAGCTGCTCACAAATTAATCTTGTGACTAGCTACCTTCAGCTCAGTCTTAGCAAATCATAACTGTGTGGTACATGCTTTGGGTTTTTTAAAAATCTTTTTTTTTTTTTTTTTACCTCCTTCCAAAAGCTTTAAGCTGTTTCATAATCCTGCATGTGAGTGGCAAATAACATGAGCATGAGTTTGATATCCCCAAACCTGAATGTACCTAGCAATGCTGAAACCAGGAACTCTGCTAAGTTAAGAAAGTGCTATAAAAGCAGTAAGCACCTCACTTTTGTGCCTAAAAAAGGGGGCAGGCTGTGAAACTCCCTGGTCAGCCTGTCCCTATCGCCTATGTGATGTATGAACTTGAGCACCCTTGCCTCTGGCCCCATCTCATGGCCCTTCTCTCTGGTCCTCTTCGCAGTGAAAAGACACAATGGAAACTCAAGTTACTATTGTGCTTTCCACTTCATTGTAAAGAAGAAAAAGATTGTCATTTATAGTACTCTACAAAGCTATTTTTAGCCCATAGAACATAATAATTAGGAACAGTGAATTAAAGGTTCTGTCACAATTCCACCCTCCAATCCCATGTGAACAGCAGCGGCAGCTAAGAATTGGAGTGTAATTGCTCAGAAAGCTTTAAAAATGCTACATAAATGAAGGATAAAGTGCTTTTTGTACTCTGAGCTTTTAAGTCTGTTATTCAGTTACTCAGACAAAACCACATAAACCATGTACACGCCCTAGCATCATGAGCTCTTTAAACTGGACTACATTTAGGGACTAGTTAATCCAAAGTTCTCAGTTATCTCAGTTACAGCTGGTGAATTTGAAGCCAGGGATATAGACAACTCAATTAAATTCTATAGCTATTTAGTTCTGGAACTGTATTTGTCATCTATAACACTTCTATCTTGTATGTTGCTGAAGACTTTTTATCATACCCATTGCCCCCCACCATGTATATGAGTAGATTCATTCCACTGCTTGAGTTTTATGCATATGCATCCTCGTAAACACATTCACCTACACATATCTGCACAAAATACCAGGGTTTGCCCTTTGACAGGAACTTATCACTCCCCCACCCCCCTACCCGCCCCCACCCCACCAACCACCACCACCAATGCAATGAAGGCTTCTTTAGCTCTTGGGCAGAAATAATCAGATATTTGCCTTTTGGGAGATGAAGAATATGAGTGCTGAATAGTTAGAAATCTAATTTCAACCACAGGAACCAAATTTGACCTTGTTATCAAGAGGAACAAATTTGGTGTGCTTGGGTGGCTCAGTCGGTTAAGCGTCTGACTCAGGTCATGATGTCAAGGTCCTGGGATCAAGCTTCGCATTGGGTTCCACGCTCACTGGGGAGTCTGCTGGAGGACTCTTTCTCCCTTTGCCTTTACCCTAGCTCTCTCTTTCTCTAAAATAAATAAATATTTTTTTTAAAAAAGGAACAAATTTAAGTTTGCTTTCAGATACAAAATAACTCATGTGAGGGGCACCTGCGGGGCTCAGTGGGTTAAAGTCTCTGCCTTTGGCTCAGGTCATGATCCCAGGGTCCAGGGATCAGGCCCTGCCTTGGGCTCTCTGCTCAGCAGTGAGCCTGCTTCCTCCTCTCTCTCTGCCTGCCTCTCTGCCTACTTGTGATCTCTGTCAAATAAATAAATAAAATCTTTAAAACAAAACAAAATAACTTGTGTGGTGTTGAAGGAAGGGAGAGAAGAAGAGAACACGAGAGAAGAAGGAAGAAGGAAACAAAGATGCTCAAAAGAAGGTTGAAAGTATTTTGGCTAATAGAAGTCTTAACAACAACAACAAAAAAATCAGGATATCTTCAGTGCATGGCAGTGTTAAAAGGTAGAATAAGGGTAAGGGCAGAACTTCCGGCTCCTTAACACTAGGAATCAGTAAGAAAAAAGCTGGGTAAAGTCAAAAACACTGCTCATTTCTTCCATGGTTTTCAGTGAAGATGCATAACATTGTGGTTACAGATTCAGGCTCTGGAACCTTTTGAGTCTTGGCCCTGCTTCATACTATGTTATTTTGTATTTGGAGCATTGCTTAAAATCTCTGAGATTCATTATCCTTATTCATTTTAATAATAGTGCCTGGCACATAAAAATGTTCACCACATAGTAACGGAATGAATAATTATATTTAGAAGTAGTGAGAAGAGAGGGTGTACAGATTACAGCATAATCATTTTCAAGTAGGGATGCAGGAAAATGGTAGTACAAAATATCACAGTACATGAGAGCCCCTTTTGTCAAGGAATCACTAGTCAGGAGGGAGCCAAAAAAGCAGCAGACTCTTCAATGGCATAGAAGACCAAAAATGGGCAAAGTCCGTGGACATCTGAGCAGATGGAGAAAGAATTTGTCTTTCAGTACTTTTTCTCTTTCCTCTGTCTTCCCCCCCTCCCCCATCTCTAGATGAAGTTTTGACACCTGGGCAGACCCTCATCTCTCATTGGCAGTCACCTTCCTCTAGGTTGACAGAATAAGATTCCAGTTTTTAAAGATCTATATCTCATGGAAGTTTTCCTAGAACAGGATGCAACTCTAAGGATTAAGCTGGCAGCTAAATGCTTTAAAAAATCAAAAAGTATTTTTCTCAGCCTGTCAAAAAGTACATATGGAATCCCTGTTTCAGGAGGAGCTGAGCTCTTTCTTTCTTCTTTCCCTTTTCTTTCTTTCTTTCTTTTTTTTTTTTTTTTTAAGATTTATTTGTTTATTTTAGAAAGAGCATGAGTGGAAGAGGCAGAAGGAAGGAGAGAAATTCTCAAAAAGATCCCTGTTGAGTTCAGAGCCCAATGCGGGGCTCAATCCCACAAATCCAAGATCACAACCTGAGCCAAAATGGAGAGTTTGATGCCCAATGGACTATGCCACCCAAGCTCTTTCAAATCAGGGCACCTTAACAAAACAAGAATGATCATACGGTTACTCTTGGAGAGAATCCTATTAAAGCATGGTTTTAGTTACTTGAAATAGTTCTTAAGGTTTTAAAAAACATTCTTTGTTCCAAAAGACTTTAAAACATTTCATGACTCATGTCAGATAGGAGAGGCCACGTTTAAAAGAAAGATGTGGAAAGATGGCCAGTGTGGAAGTATCCAGAGGTAGGACAGTAAAGTACTTTCATGTCATAGTTACCCCCATTCCAAAGATGGTGACTACATTGCAGTGAAGAAAGCATAATTCTCTCTTGTCTGCTCTCCTCCAGGACAACAATGAGTAAAGCCAGTACACAGAAGAGGGCTGTGGTGAAGGACCAGCATGGAAAACACATTTATTTGGAGCACCTGGAGGATGTTCCAGAAGCACTAGACCAAGATGACCTCCAGCGCGACCTCCAGCAACTCCTTCGGCATTTCTGCAAGGAGGACTCAAAGCAAGAGGCCAAATGAGGGGCTGCCCAGTCCTCACACCAGAAACCACGCATTTACTCAATATGCAACTTCCCGTTTCATTAGCAGAGTGACCTCCCCAGCCAATGGGATACCCTGGCACTTCCACTTTTAGCAAATACACACCACATTCTGTTTCAGTTTTTCCCCGTCCTCTTTAACTGTAAGCTGATTTGTGACCAAAGATAGCATCCTTCAGTCTGGATGCTGTATCCACTACTTTGTTGTGTCTGTGCTAACCTGGGAACTGGCCACCTCCATCGTTCTTTGCTCCTGCACAAGCTCCACAAAAATCCATCGAACAGAAGAACTTCACCTACAGACCTCTTCAAGGGATGATGTCCGGGAGTCCTTCCGAGAGATATCCTTGTACCATGTATATAGCTCAAATGCTCAGATGAACAACATATTAAAATTAAAACCACTGCCTATCATAACTACACTGGGCATCATGGAATAAAAGGCCTCTAGAAATTGCTGAACAATGGTTAATTACATATTGCTAACACAATCGAATGATAATACAGTTTGACTGCAAAAGCAGCCCTTCAGACCTACCATGTCCTTAGAACTTCCAGAGTAGCCGTTGCTCTTAGTAAAAGATGGTTAATAACCTCAAGGACTATCCTAACTAAGCACTTCCTGCTGGTGCTGGCCAGCATTGGTTTATGATTCCCCAACGGCCACACAAGGAGGGGAGAAGGGGAGCAGAAGGCAAAAGGAATGAAACAGTGAGGTATTCAGCGGCTAGCCACCACATCCTGTGGCATTCTAGCATCTTCAGGTCTTTTAGATTTTGGACACATTGGCAGGGTATTTTAAAAGCTATAACTACTGTAGTTTTCCAGTTTTCATTGCTGCTTTAGCAAACCACGCTGTCTTATTGGTGGTACTTTCTCCTGGCCACTGCACTGTAGATAATCCATTGGAAACAAGATTTACCCCCTACGCAAAAGGTTAAACTCCTTCACCGTGTTGGAGTGGTTTTCTTTCCCCTCTCCAGGTTTATATCTTCTCTAATACCTGCATGTAGCATTTAAAAATCAAAACCACAGTCAAAACTTATCTTCTAAATACACTGATGGTTTTCATTCTTTTGACCCTGAGCAAGCACTTTTCACTTTTCTGCTAGGTCTGTTTTCTAGCTTGCAGACAAGGTTGAGAAATCCTTACGAATTTGGTTTTGGTTAAAATTTTTGATTTATTTATTTGAAATCCAAACTCCCCTGGAAACTCTTAAGTGCATTTGTGCACTTTTTTGTTTGTTTCAGAGAAGGAACTTTAATCATCTGAGTGATTTCCATGTCCTATTCCTTATTCCTCTAGTGGTTGAAGCTGTGTAGCATTTTAACATATATATATATTCACAAATATATTCATATAAACAGTATACATTTCGAATCAGTTATTTGTTAAAGAAAAGTATATTCAATGAAGATGAAATTTAAAAAAAAAAAAGAGTCTATCCTCCAGGGATTGAACATTTTCCAATTCTATCTGGTCTTTTCCTGTTGTGCAAAAATGACTCATTGCTCCGAAAGTCAAAAACAAATGTGACAAACAATGGCACTTCATCATTTCAAGTAATGTTGCCAAGGGAGAAAATTTCCTGGGAGGGAGGTTTCCCACAAGCCAAATCTCTTAAAGCCTCAAATGCTAGCACTTTCTGGCAGTTGGATAGGAAATAAAGCTTTCTTTGGCAGCCAAAATGAGAGAGGCTCAATGGTGAAACTTTTTGAGACACACCATGGCCTTCTTGTCAAAACCTTCACTGGAGCTCAAGAAAAGCATTTCTGTTGTGTTCTTTGCAGTGCAGATGACGTCTGTGTAACAACATAATGGTTATTCACCTTTTTTTGATTTTTGATTTTTGCTGTGTAATCAAAAAACTTGAATACTGTGAGAAGAAGTGAATTTTCAGTTGATGAATCAGCATCTTGTTCCCATGGTGATAACACTAATTGAATATATCTATGAGGGCATGTATTAGTTAATGGAAAAAAAATACAACACTAACAATACATAGCTGCAATGTGTACAATGGCTGATTTAATTAAATAAAATGTACAAGTGTTAAATGTGGCAACAGTGATTTCTTCTTTTATCACTTAATCTGTGATTTCAGGAGATAAGATTACTAAAGCAATGACATAGATTTGAAGCCAAAAAGGACACAAATCCCTCCTTTCCCTGTAGTCTTTATTTGGTGATGAATATGCTATACGCCCCAACACTGTATTAAACACTGAGATGAACAGTTTGTCTTTGCCCTCAAAAAAACGTTTGTTTTTGTTATGAAAAAGGAGAAGATTTATATTTAGTTTTGGAATCGTTAGTAAATAAAAAACGGAGGGGCTGGGAGGAAATGAGGAGAGACTAACCAGGGATTCCTAAGGCAGCGAGGCCCACTGGGCAGGAGTCTCCCTTTTCAGTTCTCATTTATAAGGCAGTGGTATGCCGGAAACACCGTCCTTTGAGAACAGCATTTCGCTGGGGTGGGTGGCAGTGTTAGGTATCTCATAGCCTGAGAATTAAACATTAAATGGATACGTCAGTATAAGTAACAAAAGGGCAGAAATAAACAAAACTGAAATCAGTCATTATTTGGAGAGGGTTCGGTTTTTTGTTTTTTGAAAAATCCCTTTAGTGCTGCTGCAATATTTTTTACTGTAAAAGCAGTACAAAAGGCATGGTTAGGAAATCGAAGAGGTTTTACATATTTAAAATATAACCATACAGACTGGGGGAAGATTATGCACATCTCATAAATGACTCGAATTAGGTATAAAGATTTGAAAATTACATCTAAGCACATTGAAACCGGCTTGACTGGAATTTGAACTTTGGTTCCTAATGGTGTGATTCCATTTATGTCAGCATGGAGGGTCTGAGTGTGGGCAAGGAGACCAGGACACAAGTAAAACAGATAAAGAGAATCTAACCAAATATTTAGTGAGAAACAACATCACTACAAGGTTTTCTGGATAATGGAAAAAAAGATGGCCAGCTTACTTTCATTATAAATGTCTTTGTCTTCAGTTGCCACTCTGCTTAAAAATCATACTCTTTTCCTTCAGCTAAAGTCTGATTTCTGTTTCAGATCTAATTAAAGCTAGAATTACAATCTTAGAATGAAAACCACCCACGTAAATACGTAATACAACTTTGGTTTCACTGCAGTAATGGAACATTTGAGAAAATCTTTGAAATATCTTCAGAAAAACCTTTATTCCTAACTCCTACTCACAAATTATTCTTTCTTGGTTATCCTCAGACTCCCTGGGAAAAACAAAAGTATTCCTTTACTTTCGATAAGCTCCACAGAGTGGCACAGAGGGTACATGTGAGTATCCCGTGGACAGCGCTGCTCTGGCGGGCAGGGGCACTCGAAAATGGTACCTGTCATGCGCCAGCACATCCCTTCAGCATGGGGGATGTCCAGTGGGTGGGCCCTCGGAGGGTTTCGGGGAGGCCGAACGACAAAATGGCAAAATAGGAGATCTCAACGTAAGAGTGGATGGGAATCAATCCGGCCATGGCAGTACTTGGGCCACTCTGCGAGTTTACCCTCTGGAATCCTCATCAGTAAAACAGAAAAGAACAACACCTGAGAACCCTCGCGACATACCAGATGCAGGAAGGGCAGCAAAGCCCGTCCCCTCCGTCATCCCTTTAATCTGGAGGTGCCGCAGGGGCCTACGTGTCCTGGGCGCCCATGAGAGGCCATGGACCTCTATTTGTAACCTTCCCCCTCTTTGGGAAGGGTGAGCCTTGGTGAGGGAGTTGAAGGCCATCACCCCTCTAGATTCAAAAGTAGAGTTAACCACTTCCTCTTGGGCTCTCCCAGCACAGTTTTGTGAGTCAGGCCCCTTAGTGCACGTCCTCCTCTGAGGATGGATTCTTCAGGATCTCTCTTTCTCAACAGGCCTTCAGAACTCAGTTCTGGTTTCCAGTCCTTCTTCTAGTGCCGTCCACATACCCTATTTTGGGTTTCCATTTTTTCCTTTACCCTCAAAACTGAATTAGATAAAGACACCCAAACTCCCCTACTGAATGTTCTCTACCGGCAACTGGTCCAGCGTCCCTGCTGCAAAGATCCATGCCGGCCGGGCCCCGGGCTGGCCTGGAGGTGGGGAGGAATGGAAGGGCGCTCTTTGCAGGTGTGCAGAAAACAACTGAGGGACCACGTTGCATGACATCCACACCGGGCCAATTTTTCCTGGGCGTTGATCAGAACTCAGCTCTGATCCAGGCCAGAAGATAGAATTTTCACGGCATTAGTAGAGCAGCACTTTCTGGATGAGCTAGCTGGATCTTGTGTGAATTTTTCCAGTGACTCACAAATATGTGCTACCTTCGACCCCTCTCCAACCACGCTGTCTCACCCCGAACAATCAGAGGGACGACTTAGACTCATTGTTGGAACAATCCAGTTACTGTTCAGACTAGTCTAGTAGTTTCCTAGGGCTGCCATGACAAAACACTCCAGGATGGTATTTATTTTCTCATGGTGCTACCTAGAGGCTAGAAACCTGAGCTCATGGTCTCAACAGATCAGTTGCTACTGAGGTCTTTCTCTTTGGCCTGCAGATGGCCACCTACTTGCAATGTCCTCAAGTGGCCTTTCTTCTTTGGGAGTGCATCCCCGGTGTCACCTTGTGTATCCAAATGTCCTCCTCCTATCAGAACCCCAGTCAGACTTGATTAAGCCCACCCAAATGGCCTCATTTTAACTCAGTCACCTCTTTAAAGGTCTATTTCCAAATGCACTCACAGTCTGAGGTACTAGATGTGAGTGCTTCAGCCTAGGAATTTGGGGAGGACAAAATTCAGCCTGTAACAGTTGGGTTTAGTCCAAAAAGCAAAGCCCACGAGATATTCTAAGCAGGAAATGATTTAATGGAGACAATTAGGAACTGATACAAATGTTGGAAGAGCCAAAAAAAAAGAAAAATGATGGCAGGGGAGCTACTGCTGCCTTGAAGAAACCCATAGTGCAGAAATCAGAGCTCCAAGCTGCCACTGAGGGGTTTGGCTTCATGTAGCAATGAAGTTTATGCTTTTCAAGAGAATGCCTAGACGTAGCTACACAAAACCCTTCACCTGTCTTTTGCCAAAGTCCTACACACTGCCCAGCCGCCTCTGGCTTTCCTTCTCCTTTTTCAAACCTTCGGCAAACACGTATTATTGGCAGAATCTAACACATAGCCCCACTGGAAAGGGATTCCAGAGAATATAGTTCTGAGGCTCTTCCCTCAACCTGTAAGGAATAATGTAGAATAGGGTGGAAGTGATGCTGAGCTGGTAACCATTAACCGCAGGGGCTAAGTCCCAGTAAAATAGTCTTCATCCATCCACCAACTCATGCATTCACTATCTGCTATATTCCAGGCACTGAGCTAAGTGCTCAGGTAGACTAAGGCCAAGATGACCGTGATCTTTACTATTGCCAGTTACCATTGAAAGTGCCCTTGAGATTTCTTTAGTTTCTACCCCAAACCCATGAAGTAAATACAGATGAAGAATCTGGGGAGCAGAAGGGTTGAGTATAGATAATAGATAATATAGCTAGAAAATGCAGCTAGATAAAGCTGCTAGAAAACAGCAAATCAGGGTTAAGAACCTAAGTAAACGGCTCCAGCTGTAAACCATGCTCCATCTTTGAAAGACAATCCTTACCCCTTGAATTTATGATCTTACAGGGGAGATATATGGAGTCAATGCACTCATGAATAATTAATTAAACATTAATTTTCTTGGAGAGAAATACCTTTTACACAAAGAAACAAACCCTGTTCTGAACCATTCTCATTTCTGTCCTTCTGCAAAACCTCTTCCTTTTTTCTCAAACCCACTTTCCCTTCCTCACCTACCTCATGCTCAGCAGATGACCTTGACTCTGTTTTATAAGAAAGTAGGTGTGAATGGGCATGGAAAACTTCAGTGCTGCATGGGTCAGTGTTCCCTAGAGAAAAAGAAGTAATAGGCTGTATGTATCTATAAAGAGACATTTATTATAAGGACTTGGTGCATGTGATTATAGAGATTGAGAAGTCCCACTGTCTGTAGTCAGTAAACTGAGACCCAGAAGAGCCAACGGCACAGTTCTAGTCCAAAAACTGGCAGATCCAGACCTAAGAGCTGATGTTTCAGTTCAAGTTGGAAGGCAGGAAAGAATTGATGTCCCAGGTGAAGGCAGTCAAGGGAAGGAGGGTCTTACACAAGGGAGGGCCAGGCTTTTTATACTATCAGGGCTTTACCTGATGAGATGGGGCCCACCAACATTGAGGAGGGCAGTTTGCTTTACTCAGCCTACCAATTCAAAGGTTAATCTCATCCATAAACACTCTCAGAGACATACTCAGAATAATGTTTGGCCAAATGTCTGCCACCCATGGCCCCGGGTTGATGCATAAAATGATGAGTTGATGCATAAAATTAATCATTACAACTATCCTTCCTATTCCTACCTCTAAAATTATGTATATCTACCTCCACCCTAGCATATGTTAAAAAACAAAACCTAACTAAGTTTTACAGAACTTAATGGCTTTATTCAGAGATTCATGATTTGGGCAGCACCTTCTCTAGCAGATGGAAAGGAGTTCCAAGGAGCTATACATCTGCACAAGATTAAACACTTTTAGGGCCTCATGGGTGGCTCGGTCACTTAAATGTCTGCCTTTCGTTCAGGTCATAGTCCTGGGGTTCTGGGATCGAATCCCACATTGGGCTCTCTGTTCAGTGGGGAGTCTGCTTCTCTCTCTCCCTCTGTCCTGCTCTCTCTCATTCTCTCTCACGTGCTCTCTCTCTCAAGTAAACAAACTATTTTTAAAAAATAAACACTTTTATAGGCAGAAGGGAGTAGCAACAAGGAAATTACACTAGGCAAAAAGTGGGTTAGTTATTGCAAAGTTACTTTTCTTTAGGGGATGGCTGGGGTCTATCAGGCAGACTACCTCACTAGCATTGATTAGGAGGTTCCTAACTGATGTTTAAGGTTCCATTTCTGGGAATGGAATTGAAACTATAATTAAATCTTGATTTGGTGATGTGGGGCTCAGCATCAGTGACTCCATTTTGCACCTGTGGTCTTGGTTTTAATACATTCTTGGTTCTCAACAATGTTCTCTATGGTTCTTTCTCCCAGCTGAGGCATGGATTCAGATTACTCCTGGTTGCAGAGAAAAAAATTATCCTTCAATCCTGGCTTTGCATCTAACTAGTGTTTTCTCTCTTTCACTCTTATTTTTCTACTTCTTTTCCTTGTTTCCCTCTTACATATGCTTCCCCAGTTTCTTATTTCTCAATCTTCCTTCAGTCTGGCTTTGAAGAATCCAAAAACTTCATGCATTAGAGTCTATGGATCTGGTGCAGCAGAGGCCACAGGGAAATCAAAAGCCTTAAATGGAAGAGTCGTCATTCGAATGCCTACCGTGGCCAGACAGGAAAATAATCTATGAATTGTCTGGGCATTGGGAAATAAGAACTAGTGGGGCCTGTGGCAAACTTGAGAGAGCATGCTGCATGTTATATATATATATATATATCAAGATAAATATATGTCATCAATAATTAATGTACTATTTAGAATAGAAAAATAGTAAAAATACAAAATATATCTGAGAACTCTTTTTTGAGATAAGATAGATAATGGCTGCTGAAATAAACAAGAGGTAAAGAGGCAGAAATGTGTGATGTTAAAAAAGGAAATTGGGAAGGGTACTATTATGATTTGTAATAAATATATATATATTTGCTTTTCATTTATTTATGATACAGAGTTCCTAAAACCCCTGGACTTTTCTGGGCACCAAGAGTGTTCTTTGTTACAATATTTGGTCTCTTACCTTCAGTTCCTAAAATGACTTTAGAGCTGTAAGGTGAAAAGTATGTTTTGTTATTCTTAACAAGCCCCTTTCCACCACACCTGAGTCTATGTTAATGGGGTGACTTTTGGAAAACACCTAGGGATTGGGGCTGGTTGCCAGGGGGAACAACCATGAACAGAGAGGAGATTTAGTTCCACCTCTGATTTCCAGGGAGGGGAGAAGAGGCTAGATATTCAATCGCCAGTGGACAGTGATATAATCAATCATGTCTATGTAATGAAGCCTCCATAAAACCCCCAAAAGGAGGGAGTCCAGAGAACTTCTCTGGTTGGTTAACACGTAAAGACTTTGGGAGAGTGACGCACCTAGAGAGGGCATGGAAGCTCTGTACTGCTTGTCTCACACCTTGCCTTGTGCATCTCTTCAGTCTGGGCATTCCTAAATTATACCCTTTTATAATAAACCAGCAACCTAGTAAGTAAAATGTTTGTCAGGGTTCTGTGAACTGCTCTAGTAAGTTCATTAAACCCAAGGAGTTTGAAGGAACCTCCGATCTATAGCTGATTGGTTAGAAGCACAAGTAATAACATGGGCTTTTGACTGGTGTGGGTGTGGGGGGTGTCCTGTAGGACTGAGCCCTTAGCCTATAGGATCTGAAGCTATCTCCAGGGAGACAGTTTGAGAATTGAGTTGAATTGTGGGACTCCCAGTTTGTGTCAGAGAATTCTTTGTTGGTTAGGGAAACACTCCCTCACCCCCCACATACTGGAATTAGGAGCAGAACCCCTCTAGCAAGATAATCAGAGAGGAAATAGCTATAAGAAAATGTTAGCTAATTTTATGTAAGTAAGTGTAGAAACCTGAATGAAAGAGATGATTTTGTTTAAATGGAAATTAATAAAATTTACCACAAAAGAGATAACAAGGGTAAACCCCAGGGGGATGATAATTTTATGTTTCTACTCAACTGGGTTAAGCATGCCTAGAAAGCTGGTACAACTTTATTTTTCTATAGAACACTATTAAAATATCCAATGACCATGGAACAAATTGAGAAAGTAACCAAAGATTTAACCCCACATGCAAACTCCAGATCTAGGTGCTGTCACATAATTAATAAACAGATAATTCCAATACCATTTAGATTGCTATAGGGCCCTGGAAGGGGAAAAAAAAAGCTCCCAATTTTTTTTCCCAATTTTTTTTTAACAAAGCAAATATGTCATTGATAGCAAAACTGAGCAAAATGCACTCCCAAAACATCCAAAATAACAACAAAAACTCAGACCAATTTCACTGAGGAATAACTATGCAAAAACCACAAATAAAATAGCAAATAAAATTTGTCATACATTTTGAAAATTAAACTATAAATTAAACTGGCTTCATTCCAAGATCCAGAATGGTTTCTTACTAATAGCTGTTAATATAAGTACCCACATTGAAAAGTCGAAGGAGAAAAATAAATGTATAACTATTCCCAGGGATGGCCAGGAGACATTTGGGAAAATTTTTCATTCATTCTTGATTTTTCTGTTCTTTTAAGAAAATCAAAAGAGAGCTATTCTTCCTTAAAGTGATCAAAGGATTTATGTGGATGTATAAATAACACTTCTCTAACAAGTGTTCAAATAAATTTATGTTAACAGTGTTTAAGTCACACTCATTTTAGCACAGCTTTTGCAATAATTTGCCCTAATAGAGAAACCTTATCTCTGACTCCACACCACACACAATTGGTTTGTTTCTTGTAAGGTGAGATCAGTTATGGAATGTTTATGAATCCTGTCATATAAAAGGTTCAAAACTAATACATTCATTAAAATAAGTTTCTCTTTAAAGCATGAGAAACAAATGCATGTGCAACAGAAGTTTCTTTTATTTATCATGTAATACAATTAGAAAGAATTTACATTTAAGAGTAGTTCACAAATGAACTTGCAATTTTACCCAAAATTTGTGCTTCATAGGAAATAACTTTTATTTCATGCTTTTTTGCGAATTTTTTTTAAAAAATGAGTTTTTAAAAAATGTATTAAAACACTAAAGAGGGGACATGTATCCCTCATGACAAAATTCATCTTGCTTAATGATGAATACCAAGAGTATTCCTATTTTAAAACTGTGAACAAAACAAAAAAGTTTGTTATTTCCATAACTATACAGAATCAATCAGGAAGTATTAATTAATGCAAATAAAAAAATTCAAACAAATAAAGCATGACGATTGGAAAAGAAGAGGCAAACATTATCAATATAGGCAGATGATATGTTTGTGAACCAGGAAAGCTAAACAATAAAACCAAAAGAAGGATTAGTCAACATTTTTGTCACTATTTCCAAAATGAATATAGAAAATATGTATCTTTCCTTAACATAGAAAATTTCCAAATTAAAAATAAAAATGGAAGAAATAGTTCATGTAATTTACAACAGCAGTAAACAAGATTAAATGCCTAGTTATAAATTTAACAAGAAACGTACAGGGCCTACTAAAAAATGCTTAAAGGTTTTACTTGGCTAGTTGGATGAACATATACTCTCTTATATATAATTGTAAAATATTGGGAAGATGTCAGTTCTCCATTACTTTATTTCCTACTATGATTGTAATAAAATTGCTTGTGAGATTTTTAACTTGACTTCATGTGACAAAAAAGTAAACATGTGAAATTAATCAAGATTCTAGGGACTTAATAAAAAAAAAAGAATGCATGTAGCAAATTAGCCATACCAGATATTAAAATGTATTTTGAGCTAGTTTCTAAAACAGTTTAATATTGGTATAGTTACTAGCAGTGAGAGTGTAACATTACTAACATGAGTTTGCTCCTTTGTGAGTCACAGATAAAAACTATACTAGGTGAGTTGTCACACAAAGGAAACTTTGCAGCAGATAAGATCACAGGGAATAACTTAAAATGCCTAGAGGGCTAACGGGTACTTTTTGTGTAGGGTTAGAATGAATAGATAAGAAAGCCTTGTATGTAGAAACAGGCACAGGGTCGTGCAGGTGCTTTGAGGAAACATGCCTATACGTACATTGCATGTTGTATAAATGAGGCTTGTGCCCCTCCTAAGGCAGAGATTTTAATATTATATTTAATATTATATATTTAAAAGTAAAGGGAACTGTTGATCATTCCAGTGCTCACTCCATGGTCCATCTGCGCAGGTGTGAGATGGGGATTTAGCTCAAGCCGGTCTAGGTGGTCTGGGCCACAGGATCTCTTCTTCCAGGCGGTCATTATTGTTTGAGGGGTCGTCTTGATTTCCACCTGGGGTATTATGCCCATCCTGTGGGGTCTTTTGACTGAGTTAAGAGATAAGCCAGAAAGAAGAGCTTAAGGAAAAATGTGAGACAAAGGTCAGTGGGTACAAGCAGGTGAGTAGTAAAGGTCAGGTCTTGGGTTCTAGCTGGTGCATGTGAACAATGAAATAGAATGGAGAATTCAGAAAGAAATCGATCCAAAATAAAAAGAAATATTCCATATAATATGTGTTATCTTTCAAACTGACCAGAAAAGAGTGGCCCATTCTACATAGTGTTAAATCAAATGACTATTTGGAGGAAGAAATAAAACTAAATCCCTCTTTGTTACTTCATTAAAAACAAGTTATAGATAGCTCCATTATTTAAACATAATTTTTTAGAAGTAAAACTTATAAAGAAAGCAAAGGCAAATTGTTTACTACCTTCAATGAGGAAGATCTTTGTAGACAAACAAACAAACAAAAACAGAAACCTGGGTGGGAAAAAAGCCCTATACATTTGACTACTTAACATTTGAGTATTTAATGTTTCCACAAGGAAAAAATAAAAAGAGATAAATGGAAAATTATGAATTTACTCATTCTATGAAAAGATTGCATATGTTAACAACTAACATAAAAATAGCAAAGGCTGTTTGTACAGGTATAGGAAGATATTCAAATGACTTGTTTAGGTGGGAAAATAACCCACTAGCAGCTATAATTATACATCATAAATTTAAACACTAAGATGCTATTTTTAAACGTATCAATTTGGAAATAATTACAATTTTCATAACACCAAGTTTTAGTCCAAGTGTGGGAAAATGGGTCACCCATGCCACTGGGAATAAAAAATGTCTTTCAGAATTAAATATGTACAAATTCTTTGACTCCACAGTTCTACCTTAAAGGATTTATTAAGTGTCCACGTGGAAGGAAAATATTTTGCCTTTTTAAAATAACAGTTAAAAAACTGGAGACAAATTTCATATCCATAGTAAGATTCATAATGGGACCAGTATGCTGTTGTTGTCTTCAAGTATGTTTATGTGAATAAGTGTGAATAGGTAAGGTCCAAAGGAGGGGGCATAATATGGCCACAGCTCTGTAAAACTTACTTATTTCTGTAGGTGTAAATGTGTGACAGTCATTCTCCAAATCTGCAGGTGAGGGAGACTAATCCCGTACTACGTAGCCTCTGGCTCTGTTTAATTTCATTCTTCTTTTTTAAAAATCACAAACTACTTGAAAGACAGGCATGAGCGTCCAGTTATATAGATGATTAAGGCCAAGTGGAAACAGATACTAGTAATGAGCTGTTGTTAAAGCAGCAGCAACCACAACAAAAACAACCAACACTTTAAGTAATTTTAAATAAACAGGGAGGTGAATTAAACAGGAAAATATTGTAAATACTCATAACGAGGAAAATCCCTTGTATTATTTGCATGAAAAGAATTTCAGCTACTTGTAAAATCTAAAAACATCTAGTACTTTTAACTTTCACTCCAATATAGACACAATGTATGGAGACTTTTTTGCGTGCCTGGTGAGCCCTCTACCAGTAAGTGGGTCTTGTGCTATCTTTCCATCGTCGCACGAAAGAAAATTCCCCCAGTCTGCCATTAGAGGGCAGCAGATGATCGGTCATTTGTGCATCAGCTCCAAGTGCTGGCTGCCAGTTAACCGGAAATCTCCCAGTTCAGGTGCTTTGCGACTGAAAAAGTTGCTGAACTTTTCTAGATCTCAGCTTTACCAGCAAAATGTGTGTGTGTGTTGGGGGTTGGGGGGTGGGTGGGTTGGCGGTGGACGGAAGACTCTATCCTTCCCAGGAATATCAGGCTGTGATTTAACTCACAGTAGATTCACATGATTATAGTGACTGCTGTTAAGGTAAAATGTAACCATGTTAAAGTGTAACTCTTGAATAAGAACTGTTTAAGCCCAAATCTGTCTCGATACTATTCTATTCTTTTAGGAATAGCTAACAGTTTTTGAGAGTTCTTATGAGCCAGATACTGTTCTCAGCACTTTGCTGGAAATGTGGTTATTATTCCCATTTTGCAGACAAACAAGGTGAGGACAGAGAAGTAAAACAACTTGCCCACAGCTAGGAATGGTAGGGCCAGAATGTGAGAGCTCTGACACCAGAGGCCGAGTTTTTAACAGCTCCATCATGTAATGAAACTACTGGCTTAATGGAAGACAACCCAACTGTCTAATAAAATCTTAACAGTTGCATCTGGCTGGCAATGCTTAGCTTTGTCCTTATAGAAAATGACTTTTGGGGGGAGCTTTTTAGGGCATATAACCATACAATTGTACCCTATACTCTGTACTTCAGCAATATTTTGTTATCTACCGTAAAAACATTGTTATCTGTCCATTGCAATGACTGTTGATCTCTGAGCTGATCTCTGCCTGCCCCCGGTTCCCTAGCTGCTGGAAACCTCCCACACAGTTTTGCTGCCAGCCCCACTGCAGTTCACACAAGCTGCTCATTGAATAGTTCTTTCCTGTCCCCATGGGCCAGACTTCTTTATTCATTCATTCATTCATATGAGAGAGAGAGAGAGAGAACACACACACAAGCGCACGCCTGTGAGTTGGGGGAGGGGCAGAGTAGATCCTCAAGGGGGACTACCTGCTGAGCTCTGCTCTGAGGTCTTTTAACCAACCTACCTTTTTACAGATTTCTTTTCCTGCCAGTGACCTGAATGATTTTGAAGAACCTAAAAAATAATTTTCTGAAGAAAATCTCTGACTTTAATTATTCCATAAGTTTGCAATGACAGTTCTTTTGTTTTGCTCTTTTAAGGTCATTGTGCCCAGGTGTTTTGGATGCTGAAAACTTCATTAACAATCTCTAGACACACTGGTATCCCCAATAATTCTGAGAACCAGAATTAAATATCAGTTGTAGGGAGGCAGGATTGCAAAAACCAGTCCAGTGTGGTAGGGCCCCTGCATCAGCTGAGGAATGCAGATGATGGGCTTGATGGAGACACAGCTTCTCAGCAATTTTGGAATAAGCAATTAAAGTCAGAACCACATAACTTCCATCTAGAAACACCTGCTTGAGGGGGTCACTGGATTGAAAACATTCTTGCTGATTCTAAAACTAGGTTGTTTCTCCTCACAGGTGCTCTGGATTCAGGCCAGGGATTATGCCTGGCAGGTAATCATTTTATGCCTCTTGGGTCAGCTCTGCTGGCTTTTGTTTGGTTTTAAACTGGTCTTTGCATCGGTTTCCATCCAAGCTTTGGTACTTTAGGTAAAATGTCTTTCTGAAATGGATGTCCTTCTGTTTACAAAGGTATGTGGAATCAATGTCCTCAAAATACTTCAACCTCCCACACATTTCTATAAGTAGCAATCTCCCTCCTTAACCTGTGGTTTTGATGGCATCCCATCTCATCTCAGTCCTATCTCTCTGGGACATGAATTTCTCTCTCCTTGACTAGAAGTGTGTTTAAACTTTTTCTAGTCTAATTAAAAAAAAAAAAAAAACCTTCACTAGAATCTGCTATGCTCCCCCTCTCCCCAAATACATTCCCTCTCAAGTGCTCATGCCCTTTCCCTCTTTCTTTCTTTCTATTTCTCTCTCCCTCCCTCCCTCCCTTCCCTCCTTCCTTCCTTCCCTCCTTTCTTCCTTCCTTCCTCCTTTCTTTTCTTTCCTTTCCTTTTTTTTTTTTTCTTTTCAAACCAAATGTTCGACTAACATTCCTAGAAAGGTGGAGAAGAGCCTGGAGAAATGTATGAGTACAGCAGGGAAGAGAACGTGCAAAGCATGTTCAGAGAGTGTGAATAGACCAGTTTCCCTGACAGAGGAAGTTTTGGGGAATGATGAGAAGTAAATCTGAAAATATATATATATTTTTTTAAGTTAAACTACAGAAAGTCTTGAATGCCAAGCTGTGAAGTTTTGGATGTTATATAGTTGGCCATATAAAACTATAGCAGATATTTGATAAGGAAAGTGCTGGGTAGAATGAGTGTAGGGGTACAGACAAGAGACTTAAGAATGCTGTTGTGGGGACGCCTGGGTGGCTCAGTTGGTTAAGCGACTGCCTTCGGCTCAGGTCATGATCCCAGCGTCCTGGATCAAGTCCCACATCGGACTCCTTGCTCGGCAGGGAGCCTGCTTCTCCCTCTGCCTCTGCCTGCCTCTGTCTGCCTGTGCTCACTCCCGCTCTCTGACAAAAAAAAAAAAAAAAAAAAAAAGGCTGTTGTGTGGTCTAGGAATGAAGTCCTAATACACAGTGCAAAGAAAATAAAACCCTGGTGATGTGATCAGGATTAAACTTTTTGAAAATAAGGTTATTGGAAATAGAATATAGTTTACCAAATTTCAGGGTTTGTTGAAATAAAGCTGTAACTAGTCTTAAAAAATGTGTTTATAAATGTGTTTATACAAAAATGTGTTTACACATAGTTGAAATTTTTAAATGAGTTACTAGCATGTGGAGTAAAATGTTATTTTGCAGAGGAGAAATGCACCTACAAACATATATATGCATAGCTAATGTTTTGGAAAAACCTTAGAGGGATTAAGAGGGACAGGTTGATCTTCTGTGCTGTGTGTGTGTGTGTGTGTGTGTGTGTGTGTGTGTGTGATTTGGCCTGGGGCCCTGCCTCCCTCCTTCTCTCCCTCTGACTGCAGGTCCCATCTCTGAAGCCCGTTGCTGGCTGCTTGGTAACCACCCCCTTTGGTAACTGGGGCTCTGGAGGCTGCCTCTCTCTGACCATGTCCTCATAACGAGTCCTCAGGCAACTCAAAGCCAGTCACCTTTTCTTGTCCACTTGGCTCTTGTATATTCTTGTCCTATTCATATCTAAGAATTCAGAGCTGCGAGAATAGAGCTGTTTCTTCTCTCCCATCTGCCCCTAGAGACCACTCTAGGCTTCCCAGTTCAATCTCCCCAATTCAGAGGACGTGTATGTATTTTTGCTAGTGGCTTTCCTGACACTCCATGTGCTTAGCTGGGGCATGAAAGAGGAATTCACAGGACATCGGCAGTCTCTGCAAAAACCTCCTTTTTAACAGGCTCTTTCCCTACTTTTTCCCTGTTAGATTCTTGCAAAGTGATGAGATTGAGCTGCTGAACTGGTTTCACAAACTCAGCCTGGCTGCATGGAGGGATAATCAGGCACCTGAGGGTTGACCTTTGGGTTTCTGAAAGCTCTCAGCTCTGAATCGGAAGGAAATTTATCATTTCACATCACACACACACTCATATGCTCACACACTCAAGCACATGGAGAAAGGGCTAGATGGGCAATAATTACCTGAGTACAATAATTAGCTTAATCTTTTTCTCTGTGTTTTTCTGTGTTTTCCAAGCTTTCTGCCTGGAAAATAAATTACTTTTTCAAGTAACAAAATAGTAAATATTGTAAAATAAAAGGAATCATAAGCAAAATAAATTTTGTATTTTATCTGCTCCAATTTAAAAAAATTCCTTAGAGAAAATATATTTTCTCTAATATATGACCCATTGGAGTAATTTCTATTTGCAAAACTTTATGGTTTTGTTATCTACTTTTCAGAAATCCTTACTAATTTATGTAATGAAATCAGTGAGATATTTATATATTTTTAGTTATTGTACCTTGAAAAGGAGACCCTACAATTGTGTTGGTTTCCCATTTCACTGAAAACTCCACCTGGGGCTTTATATTGCATTAGGAACTGTTGTGGTTCATAAATATTTATTTAGAAGGTTTGATAAATGTCTGAATATTCTTCCTTTCCTTACATAATCCCAACATAAGCCCCGAATCACACATACAACATCAACAACACTTTGCCTCTATCCCATTTATCTCAACACAGACTGAACTGAGATTTTGGCCTCATGTATCCCAACTGCCTTATCATCTCTAGTGAGGTTCACAGGTGACCCTGATTTGATCAACAACAAACTCACAAATGAATTTTTGAAATCAATTTTTATAAACCAAATCTGAAATATGTATAAAGAAGTCAATCTTCTTCCCCAATTATCTATCCCTCTGCTTGGAGTGAGGTCTGAGGTCCATGGTGAATCACATCCCCTCTCCTCTGAGATCTTATCCAGATGAGGAAAGTTATAGGGGTAAATATCAGCTTTATTTGGTAAGTAAAAATAAAATAGGGTTAGGCATAGATTTAGAACCCAAATGGGGCTTTCTCCTCTGACTTTTCCATGCAGTTTCAGGGTGGGTAGAAAGACTTTGCCCTCATGACTGACTTTTCATGCGGTAGCAATGAACGTGTCCCAGAAGAAATGTGTTCTGCAAATATCTGGACCTGCCAAAGCATGGTGAAAAAAACAGAAAAGTTTTCTTCTAAAATTGTTTATATTTAGGAACTGGAGCTTGCTCTTTAGCAATATGAAGAATCATCAACGTCATGCTTACTACTGAACATGTCGGAATGCTTTTTTTCCCATTGCTAAAAATGTAAGACTCTGTAGATGAAATGGGATTGGGGAATCACCTGTCACAAAGGCCTTGGTGGTTATCTTCCTCACACTTCACATATATTTTCTTCTTTGGGGTTAAATGAGTGGACATAGCGGTCATCAGAATAAAGACTGGGTTGTGAGGATTTTGACATTAAGAACTCCTCCCAAGAAGGTGCATTTGTTGCTGTTGTGTATTGGTTTGATAAGATTTCAAATCCACTTGTTTAGGGCAAATACCAAAAGAAAAAAGGTTTTTTTTTTTGATATAAGAAGAAGAAAAAAAGGGGGGTTGTTTTGTTTTTGTTTTTTGATATAAGAGAAGTTGTGTCAGGGTGGCATCATCTCATCTGTTCACACTGATAAGAACTCAGTAACCCAGCGGCTGAGGGGCCCTGCTGGGGGCTTATGGGTAAAAAGCACATGAAGAAGCAACTGACTGTGGCAAGGGGACATTTAGATTATAGATACCGGGAGTTTGTGAGAACTTTCTGGAGTGTTCAGTCTGGGCAAGGTGGCTTTTTGCTGATCTAAATAGCTCCCCGAAGACCTTGGGGCATTGGCACCTGCATTGTAAAGACAATTATTTCACCAAGAGTAGCAAAAGTTGTGCAGCAGCCTCGAGAGGAAAATCCTCTTACCCGTCAACACCAGTGCTCTCGCTCCCTGGTAACAAGCTTGAGCGACAAGGGGCTTTTACTTCTGCACTGGACCTCAGCTCTCCGTTAGCTGAGGGGTCTCACCTGGGTGTTTACTTGGGTAAAGTACACCTCAACTAAATTTGGGCTTTTTCCTTTTATCTCTCCTAGCCTGGAATAACAGTGGGATTGATCATTGACATTGACTTGGAGCATGTTGTTTCCATATTGGCTTAAGAGACATTGTCCTGTGTGCTATTGGCTGTGAAATTCACCCAGTGAACCTGTGTTAAGTCAATTGCTGGCAAAGGCAAACTCGGTCTCTGTGAATTTGTCTCCCAAACAAAACATTGGTTTTCCTATTTGGCCCAGGGATGGACAGAGTAAACAGATCATTATGGTATCCTGTGCTTCCCTGTCAGAGGAAGATCTGGTAACTGAGCCTCCCTAAAAGGACCTGTGAGTCCTACAACAAATGGCAACTGATGAATAGAGGCCTTATTTGTTTCTGGCCCTGACTTCTCAGGAGTGATCCAAGATTTTGTGCAGAGAATCAAGATTTGGTGTTGATCCAGTATTTTGTTTTAAGAGCCAATTTGAATCAAGAGCAAATTGCTGAGGAGAGGTCCAAACGCCTCTCCTTGACCAAGGAGGATGGATAAGAGCAGAGAAGAGGAAAAAGGCTCCTGGTGCTTTGTTTCTCTACAGTGGTTCATACTCTCCTTCACCCTCAGCTACTGCCTCGTGGAGGTCAACCTGTTCTTCTGAACTTAAGTCTCCCAGACATGGGGGGATGTGGACATGAGGGCAAAGTTCTTCCTATCAAAGGACAAGTAGGAAAGTTTATGCTCCCAGCAAATGCCTAATGCCCAGTACTCAGTAGATACTGAGTAAATGCTATTCTATTCTATGGAATTGAAGTAGTTCGTAAATGGCTATTTGTGCCAGGAAAATAAATCACCTCTTATTAGATAGAGCAGCAAAGCCAAACGAGACTGATAGATCAAAGCTCCTTTGGAAGCAGCACCAGCCATCACTTTATCCAGTGGGATTCTCCAACTATGGTGACCTTGAGTTCCAGATATGAGCGCCTTTGCTCCATGGGAAGCTCAGTCATAAGCATCAGGGATCTATTAAGCGCTGGAGGGGAAGGCAGCTCTTTTGGACATGTGTACAGTGGTTGATACATGGTGGGTGCTCAGCAAATAGAGGGGAATTTCTTTTAATATGCCCCCAGAGGACAGTAGACACTTGTGTGACTGGTTTTTTGAGCCAGGCTGAAACAGAAGCCATAGATCCTATGAGCAGGGAGAGGATAGGATTTGGTCTTATTAAGTCCACTACATTGGTTGGAGCAAGTTCCTCACAAAGTTGTAAAGGACACAAAGGTCATGCTCACCCACTCTTTCAGGGTTTTGATTTCTTCTTATATGTTCCTTCCTTTTTGGATGTCCTCTCCTCTGTGACCCATGTTGTAATCACTTCTCAGGAAACCTCTCACTGATTCATCTCATTAAGGAGAAAATTGCTAAGAGAGCATTCATTTTATATATCCCAGACAAATTTGTCTTGTATTAGGGTTGGACAAAAGAAACATGTTGAAATCTGAAGTAGTACATTTTGGGCAGTGGAATTTAAGGCAGTGAGTTGGGTAGGATGAGTGGATAAGTTAAACCACCATATCAATGGGTCAAACACAAACAATTTTATTTCTCCTTTGCATAGCAGTTCAGCATGGATGTTCTGGTAGCTGAATAGATTTCCTTCATGTGGTAATTCAGAGACCGTGTCCTAGGCCTCAGTTATAATTACAACCAGCCATGGAAGAAAGGAACCTGCAGAGCCCAGCTTCTCTGTTAAAACCTCCCATTAGGTTAAAACCTCCCACAATCACCAATGTAATGTTTCAGGGGTGAGAACCTAGTCACACGGCCACACCTGCTTGCCTGCTAGAGGTCTATCACCCTGGAAGAAGAAGACGGTGCATTTTGGCATATAACCAACAGTCTCAGCCAAAATTCTTAACCCAGGGTGTGGAACTGGGTTGCTCTGGAGGGATGCAGACCAGGAGGGAGGATGATGGCTATCAGTAAACTGTGTCCTGCAGCAGTTACCATGTCAACTGAAGCCCTATGCTGCTGCTGAAACTAATTCCCAGGATTTTTCAAACAGATTTACTAACATCATTGTACCTCTTGTGATTGCCCTCGTTTTGCAAAAGTAGAAGTGTTCAGTGTGCTGCCGTATGTATGTCAGTGGCCACTGGATCCGGAGCCATTTACCGGCTCCTCCACTGCTCCAAGCAGACCCAAGGAGTCAATCCCAGAAGCCACTGCAGTGGAAGGGCTCCTAGTCACTGAATCGAGGCCTTTACTTTGCTTGGGATCAGCCCCTGGGCCTCTGATTTCTCCTCCTTTCCCTGATTCTTCTCTTTTCCCTGGACTGTTTCAGTGCCGATAAGCGTCTGAACCAGATGGTGAGGAGAAGGTGATGGAGGTGGCAAAATAAACATAAGCCTGTTAATTACTTCCTAAACTGTTGAACACAGGGTTGACCAGTAGCCGCTGAAATGCAGTTAGAGCTGTGGAAAATCATCCTTTATCTTCTCCCCAGAGCATAAGCACAGATACTTAAGGATCTGTGACATTATTTAACACTCTAAATTTATCACATATTTATGTGAAGAAGCGTTTAATACATTTTTCTAACTATAACGTTGTACTGTTGTAATGTGATTTATAATAAGAAATATATATTTGGTCTTCATCCCCATTTCTGGCTTGGGAATTCCTAAGTGGTGAGAGCGATAAAGTTGGTTTATTATGCTAATGAGGCAACTTTTGGGAAGCACTCAAGTGTGAGGGCTGGTTGCCATTGGAGCCAACCGTGTGATTAGAGGGTTGGAACTTTCAGTCCCACCTCCTGACCTCTGGGGTGGAGACAGGGGGCGGGAGTCTAAACCAGTTACCAATGGCCAAGGAGTTAATCAATCATGCCTGTGTAATCAAGCCTCAATAAAAACCAGGTTGGTGAACACACTGGCAGTGTTGAGAGAATGGTGTGCCTAGAGCGCACATGGGAGCTAGAGAGAGCAAGAGCACACTACCAGAGAAGGGGAGAGGGGCAGAGAGAGAGAGGGAGAGAGAAAATCTCAAGCAGGCTCTACAGTCAGCATGGAGACACTACAGGGCTCCTCTCACCGAACACAAGGGATCATGACCTGAGTCCAACACTCAACTGACTGAGCCACCCTGGCACCCCTCCCATATCCTTTTATAACAGAGGTAAGTAAAATGTTCTTTTTAGTGCCATGAGCTGCTCTAGCAAATTAAACCCAAGAAGAGAGCTGTCAAAAGTTCTAATCTACAGCTGGTGGGTCAAAAGCACAGGTGACAACCCGTCTTGCCTGTTGGCATCTCAGGTGAGGGTGGGGCAGTCAATGTCAATTGAGTTAAATTGTAGGGCAACCAGCTGGTGTGAAGATTTGCTTGATATGGGGGAAAATCTGCTACACATTTGATGGCCACAAATGTCAGAAATGAAGTGCTTTGTGTGAATAGTAAAGGAGACACATGGGAAAGAAAAACCTAAGAGAAAGATTCGTGGGAGTGAAAGACTGGCTTCCCCCAACCCCACACTGTATGAAAGAACTGTCGGTTTTTCTTTTCAAAAATGTTAACAAGAAATAATTGTAACAGTGAATGTTTATTGAGAGATTACATGTCCAGTGTGGTCTTAAATACTTTTTGTGCATGGTTTTGTTTAATTCCCTCTACAACCCCGGTAGTAGGTAGTTTTATTTCTCCTGTTTCATAGTCGAGAAAACTGGGCCATCGCCAAACACACATGCCTAATAAGTGACAGAAGCAGAGCTTTGTAATTGCATAGCCCAGGAATTGAAACTTTATGTTCTTTGCCCTCCCTATACCAGTAGCAAAATGTGATATGCTCATTTTTAAAGAAAATATTGGAAACCTATATTTCTTTTGAGGAAGTGAGTTAATCTGTGAAATTTTGCTTTCTTCAATGGGGTTAGAATGGGATGGGATATCGAATTAAGAGCTGAGAGGCCCCATTCTATGCCGAAAACTTTGTCTTCAAATTATTAGATTTATCTAATTGGTCTTCACCAAATCAGTGGATAATGAACTATCATGGAATTTAGATGACCCATTACCTGCCCCCCTCACCCTGCCTACTCTAAGGGGAGAAGAAAGTTTACAGCAAATGAAAAAGAAAGGCAGAGGCAGGGGGCCTACACGGTATACCCCTGTCCCCCACACAGAGGACAGAATAGACACTGCAGGTACCGGTTCCTGTTGACTGGTCTACCTAGTTTATGAAGCAGATCTCCTGTGAGATTAAATAGCAACTGTGGGGTGCCATCCCAGATCACACTAAATCTTCTTCTGTCCTTTCTGTTCTGTAACTCAACAAATTGTAAACATTGCTCTAGCAAGTGCCAAATAAGGGAGCAATGAGTACAGAGCAGGCAACTCAGGTCACCTGGGGACACACCAATTGCTGTGCCTAATGACAAATATCGGAAAGCCCAATTAGGCCCCAGAAAGTTCCCCTGAGCAATCCCTGATACAGTGTTGACTTTTTGTGAGGCCTCAGCAATGCTGAGCACCTGCAAAGGGCTCATTAGCTACAGGAAATATCTTTTGCTGTTCAGCTGCCCCTCCAGTTCAGAAACATGAAACTCTTGGCAGGTAGAGCCTGCCAGCAGCTCAGGGAAATTTATTCTTTGGTTTTCATTCACAAGCCTAAGCAACCTCTTCAGTCACCTGAAAAATCCCCAAGAAGATGCCCCCATATATAATAGCATGGCCATCCACACTACTTATTGTTGTAGAGTTCCAAACATTGTAAAGCACTTTGGAGAATCAGTCTCTCTCATACAGAATTCTAGGGGACACCGCCCCGGGAGAGCTCATACTTTCTTTTTTGTAACATCTAAAAATAACCTTTCACACTTATTATCACTATTTGCCCTAGTATGTTTGATTTGCCCTGTGGTGACCTTTTCAGATACGTTTTTCCTGGATATATAAATTAATTTCATCTATAGCTAAGTGACTTAAGAGAAAACTTCAAGGCAATTTTTTTCAAGGCAAATTTTTAATCGGTTTCTCCTTCCTTCCTTCAGTAAGACTTTATTTACTATGCTTTATGCACCTGCACTTTAGATCCTGGGAATATGACTGCAAATAAGACCCCAGATCCCTTCCTTCATGGCAAAAGGGGAGAACTTCCTAAATAAAATAAATGAATAAAATAAATAACCCCAATGTTAAAGGTTCTGTTGAGATGACTAGATCAGGGAAGCACAATTGGAACTAGGGTGTAGGGATGGTATTGTTGTTTTGAACCAACTAGGCAGAAAAGATCTCACTAAGGTGACACTTGAGTAAAGCCTTCAAAGTGGCAAGAAAATGAGGCCGCTCTGAGCAGGGAAGAGGGAGTGTGGTTTTATATAGATGGATTCCTTTCGGTCATTGTATTGGGAAGGGAGCAACGATCCTATGCTGATGGGTTGTGTTTATGACTAAAACTTACCGTGATGGATGACATTTCTGTGTTCCTCTTAAATTCACATGCTGAAACTAATCCCAGTGTGAAGGTACATGAGGATGGGGGGGCCTTTGGGAGGCAATCTGGTGATGAGCACAGAGCCCTCAGAAATGGAACTAGTGCCCTTATAAGAGGATGTTAAAGAGCTCCCTCGTGCTCTACCCTTGCCGAGGATACAACCAGAATTAAGCAGTTTGCAACCTAGAAGAGGCTCCCAACAGGAACTGACCATGTAGGCATCCTGCCCTTCGATCTCCAGCTTCCAGAACTGTGAGAAATAAATTTCTATTGTTCATAAGTCACCCAGACTTCGGCAATTTGTTAGAGCCGCCCAAATGGATGAAGACACCCAGAAAGTTAACTAATGAGTTTGGGAGGATAAAACATTGTGAAGAAACCTCAAAAATTTGGTCTAAAATGGCGATGTTCATATAAACAGATTTGACGGTTTTATTTTAGTGTTGAATGCAGGCCAAACAAAAGTGTATTTTATCAAATAACTGTCCTAACTACATTTCATTTTGAAGCAGTTATGTTTATGGCAAGTAACAACAAAAAAAGGTTCTGTACAGAGAAAGAGTGAGGGTATTAGGCTGTTATGAGTGAAATTCAGGAAAAAACTTTCTTCAGGAGCACATTAATCTGACTTGATCTTCCAGCTTCTGTTTGTCAGCCAGATAGACCTAATAATTTGAAGGTATTTCCTTTAGCAAGGCTGATATGTTCTACATCTCTGAATCTTCTCTTAATGACCAAGGACATCCCTAAACTGTGTGTGAAAGCAAAAGTTCTGGTCATCCCCTCCCTATATTGATAACCACAATGGGGAATCCTTTATTGCCTATGCAATTATTATCATATTTTCCAACATGAGAAACCATAAGGAAGAAAATAAGAAAGCAAGGATGCTGTAATTCCAGTGGTTTTGCTCAGTGGTAACCCCGTCAAAGTCCCAAGAAGAAAAGTATCCATGTCTGTCTTGTGTCAGAGAAGGAGCCCCACTCTGCTCTGGGTTTGCAGCGGGCACAACCCCCCCTTGAATTCCTTGAAGGTCAGTCCAGCTTCTGAGCTCAACAAGTGTTCAGAAAACTTTTCAGTGTGGGTGCAGTGATTCACTTAGTTTGAAGAGTTGAAAAGCTGATTCCGCTATTTTGAGTAAGAGACTGCACAGAGTACAGGAAAGGAAAAAAAAAAAAAAAAAGAAAAAAACAACAACAAAAAACCCAAAGGAATGGGATCAAGGGTCTGTGGCAACGCACAGAAGGTTCCAGATAGGGCTCTGCACTCAGGTCAGGTCTGATGTTGTAAGCTCTGCCCTTGCAGAGGCTTCTGTGCATGTAAGGCCATGAAAGGCTAAGATCCACTAGGCATTTAAAATCTGTCATTTAAATATTGTCAACTTCCAGCTGAGAACCACGTTTTCATTTTCCCAGTTCTTTTTAAACACATTCAGTATCTGTTGCTGGTTTGGGACTGTAATACTGAAATGGCTCTCTTTGTAGAGACCTCAGGAAGCTGCCAAGATTTTTCAGGGTCTTCATAGTCTTTAGCAGTGGTTTTAACTTTTTGTGGGAGTTTTTTGTTTTGTTGGTTTTTTGGGGAGGTGTGTTTGTTTGCTTTTAATCTGAACTGCATTATGTCGTTTGTCAGCTAAATGGGTTCTCCATCTAGTGTGTTGTTCTTAATGCTTCTCTGTGGCATCCTTTCCATTTCTCACTCCCTGATCACCAGAAGTTAATAACAGAACTCTAAACAAACGAGCCACTATTTCCAAGGGACCATTTCTGCCAGTATTAGATTTTTTTTTTATTGTGTGAGGTTGTTGCCTGGGAGGCTTTTATTTCCAATAACCGCTGTTTTTGTTGTTTCTTGATTTCATGGATGGTAAAAAAAAAAAAAAAAAAAAAAAAGAAAAGAAAAAAGCAGTTTTGGTGTATGTGTAGAAAAATTTAAAATCTCCAGTTACCATAGCATATAATTTGCTATAAAATTCTTACTGTGAAACCCAGAAAAGCAACCTTTTAATGGAAGTGATGACTATAAGCTTTATATTAAAACCCCCATGAGGGGAGATTTTAGAAGCTAAATCCTATATCCAAGAGTCCATTTAAGTTCAGTGGGTGAACTAACCGAAACCAATTTCCGCCTGTGGAAAATAATTTTACCCAACTGTTTACCCACTTGAAGAAGTCTCTAACAATGGACGAAGACATTTAACCGATGGACTGATATTTGGCTGAACCCTATGAAATAGCCCCTTTTCCCCCCATCAAAAATGGTGGGATACCAGCAATTTCAGAGGGTCTGATTTCATAGAGTTAAAGTACTAGAAGAAGTTAAAAAATCCAGCAATCCAGATCTATACAAATACCTGGAGAAGTGAGGGAGAAAAACTCTAGAAAGATAGAAGAGACCAATGAGGCAAGCAGAGATCAATTCTCCAAGCTGGGGGCTCTGTTGCCTTAAGATTTGATTTATTTATTTGACAGACAGAGATCACAAGTAGGCAGAGAGAGAGAAGGGAAGTAGGCTCCCTGCCAAGCAGAGAGCCGGATGCGGGGCTGGATCCCAGGACCCTGAGATCATGACCTGAGCTGAAGGCAGAGGCTTTAATCCTCTGAGCCACCCAGGCACCCCTGTAGTTCAAAATTTAATGCTGTCTGTTTTTGGGAACATTTACAATGAGTTAGTCATTAATCTCTCTGTATTATCTATGTATGGTGTCTAGAGATACCTCACAGACTGACAACATCATGTATTTTCTTCATTTTTATTGTCAAGGAATTGTTTCCCAGGATTGAAACAACCTTCCCAGGGCTGCACAAGATTCAAGACTCTTCTTGTCTGATCCTAAAATTTCTCCTCTGAAAGTTTTTTCTACTCTGACTTTTTTTTCTTGTGACTAGAAAGCCAGAGAAAGCCTAGATGCTGGAGAGTTTTGGGGGTACTCTAATTCCTTATATTATCAAGAGGAGAATCTATACCCCAAAGCAAATTCTGCAGTATTTCCCCTTTTCAGGCTTCTCTCTCTTTCACTCTTTTTATATCAGAGCTTTAAACCACCAGGTGTCGCAGTCATGCAGATTTCAAAAGAAGTCCTTTCTTTTCTTGCTATACCTCAAAGATTAGAGTGTTTTATTTACAGTTAGAGTGTGAGTTATAAATGTCATCTTTTATTTTTCTGCCAAGGATGCATCAGAGGTAGAAAATAGCTCAGCTGCAAGAGCTATGCATGGATAGGAATGGGGCAGGAGGATGCTAGGGAAACAAGAGGATTTTCTTTCCCCTTTCTTAGTGAGAGTGGAGAAATGTCTTTGTGTTTCATCCTACAGTCCTGATGCACTAAGCATATCTTGGAAGATGGTGAATAGTGAACTCTACCCATCGTCCTATTTCCGTTCCCAACTTCTGTCCGATTTATATTTTAAAAAATAAAAAATGCAGGTGTATTCTAAGAGATGGCATGTAAAAACAAGGAAGGAAAAGGTGTTTTTAAAAAGTAAGGCCTTGGGGACGCCTGGGTGGCTCAGTTGGTTAAGCGGCTGCCTTTGGCTCAGGTCATGATCCCCGTGTCCTGGGATCAAGTCCCACATCGGGCTCCTTGTTCGGCAGGGAGCCTGCTTCTCCCTCTGCCTCTGCCTACCACTCTGTCTGCCTGTGCTTGCTCTCTCTCTCTCTCTCTGACAAAAAAAAAAAATTTAAAAAGTAAGGCCTTGGACAAATCTACATATGTGGTTTACAAGTGTTACTTTAGTTGGGGGAGTTAGATCCAGAATCTTTAGGAGCTGTGACAATGCCTTTAACATCCTTTGTCCCCCAAAAGTACACCACACGTGCTTCCTTCATATTTGTAAGCTTGCCTTTTACCTTGGACATTTCGTATGTGGGAACTTCCGCTGGTATGTGTTTGTTTAAATTTCTCTGCTCCATCAATCTTAGAACCAATCTCGTGAGGCTGCTGCAATGCAGGGTTGAGACATAGGGAACTGGCTGGGTAGACAGTGGGAGTTCCACTATGGGTCTGACATCACTAGGGATACTAAGAAATTTCTTAGAAGCTTGTGGGAGAAACTAGCTCTACTTTTCTAGGAGGTGAGTTTATTGATTCATTCATTAGACTACTGTTTTTTCATCGCCTACTTTAAGTCAGGCATTTTGCCAAGAGTTGCAGATACACAGATGGTTTGGGCATAATTTTTACCTTCAATGAGCAATGACAATGGGTTCAGCCAAATAAACTATCAATGACCCAGCTGTCAGAGGGCTAGAGCAGGGCTGAGGGGAGCCCAGGGTGCTAGGCTACACTGAAGGGAGCCAGATAAATTGTCTGCAGAAGTGATAGGGCTGTTCATACTGAAACCTTAACCCTAGTGGGATTTTTTGGCCTACCGGGTAAAGATTTATTTAGGGAACAATGCTTCAGGGTCTCTAATTGAGTACTTTCCTTCATGTACAGTATTTTTGGTGGTCCATAAAATAAATGCATCTTCCCCAACTGACACCAGACCAATGTGATAAGCTGATGGACAACAGAAAGAGACCTGGGTACATCTTTATATGTCCTATGCATATAGGTGGTCAACCATGAAGAGGATAGCTCTTTGTAAGAACCTGCTAGTCAGAAGAATTGTATGCACCAAAGAAAGTTTTAGTAACTTGTCTAAGAATTAATGGCCATCTCTACTGCTAAGGAAGAAAATCCATCAGTCCCTTATTCTGTTTTTCAGTGGCTAATGAATGACATAAAACACCATTTCTGTAGAGCAAGTTGGCTATAAGTGCTTAGAATGTAATTATCAGCAGCCAGCAACTAGGGCTAGTTGAATATCTGCGGACATGGGGTTATCTCCATGAATGCTCTAAATCCTCTTAAATAAAATTGGTCCCTGCCTTTATAGTTTGTCTGCTAAGGTGGGATCCAGGGACTAGCTACATTAGAATCCTATGGTGGCTTATTACAGATGCAGATATGTGGGTTTCTCCTCCAGATCTATTGATTCACAATTTCTTGAACATGAATTTGAAAAGTAAATTTTTCAGTGATTTTTATGTGTGCCATAGTTCAGGAAGGCTTATAACAGTGCAATATGGAATAGATCTACATATAAAATAAATATATAGGAGATAAAAGGAGTACATTTAATGAATGGATAGAAAGAGAGGGAATAATATTCATGATATGTCAGTCCTGAAAACCATTGAAATACAATCTACATTGAGCAAAAAGGCACGAAGTAAATGAGTTCAGAGTTTCTTCTTGGACCTGCTAAAATTACAAAGAAGAGAACTTTTCAGCTGGACTTCAAAAGAGGCAACCTAAAAAAATCACCCCTTGCCGAATTTGTCAAATGATAACATAGTCCTTCCATGTGGCCTGCAACTCCTAGACATATTGCATATATATATCACAAGAGGCTCACGGGTACCAAGGACAAAGACGTGGGGGGTGATCTGTGAAGAGTTTAAGCACACATGCCCCTTTTCTCTAGCCTGCCTTTCCGAAAGGAGCACAAAGTTTTCAGTATGCTCCATGCCTCCCAACATTAGAATCCTTGTTGCTACTAAATGCAAACCACGGTGCTAACTGCTGACAAGTCTCAGATCCCAGAGTTTTGGGTAAAACTTTCTGGTGGGTGTAATTGGCATTTATGTTCTGTGCCTCTTACTAGCAGTAAGTTCAAGAACTGTTTCCTAGCACTAATGGCACCTTGGCAAAAATATAAATTTGAAATCAGACTGTTTTATTCCATGATATTAGCCAGAATCTGGGGTGAGGGGTATCCTATCACAACCAAAAATAATTGTACAAATTGTATCAGCTTTATCATCAACTTTCTGAATTTTTAACGTCTGGATTAATGGACTTGAACGTTCAGAATCTCACCTTTCCTAGACCACTCATTGCAGATGCTGATTTCTCTCTCTTGGCTTAGAAACCCTTCCCTTTTTTTTTTTTTTTAAAGATTTTTATTTATTTATTTGACAGATCACAAGTAGGCAGAGAGGCAAGCTGAGGGTGGGGGGAGAAGCACTTTTCCTGCTGAGCAGAGATCTTTGTTTGGGGCTTGATCCCAGGATCCTGAGATCATGACCTGAGCTGAAGGCAGAGGCTTAACCCACTGAGCCACTGAGGCGCCCCAGCCCCCTCCCTCTTTACTGGGTTTAAGCACCACATATTCCTAACGATCCCTGCTAAACTAATAATTCCAGATTATGATCCATGTTGGCAACAGCTAACTTAGATAATTAGAAGAAAACATAGAAGGCTCAAAAGTCTGCATCGAGTACTTAGGTGTTCTTGTTGTATAGGAAGAAGAAAGAGTGACAGGAAAAGGGAAATATTGGGAAGAAAATCACGCAAACATCAAAAAGCAAGATAATGCTAACAGGAAACATCAGGTGATAGTAATATTTTATAAAGGTCAATCATTGAGGAGGAGACACCTTTACCTATTATTTACAATAACATTGCTTCTCTGCCTTCTTGTTATGGGTTGTATTGTGTCCTCCCAAAAGATGTTAAGTTCTAAGCTCCAGTATCTGTGAATGCGAACTTATTTGGAAATGATGATCAAAGTAAGATGAGGTCATTAGGGTGGGCCCTAGCCAATATGACTGATGTTCTTATAAAAAGAAGAAATTTAGCCCAGAAAAAAACAAGGATGGAGGGAAAACCATCTGAAGACTCAGGGAGGAAACCATCTGCAATGAAGGAATGCCTGAGGTTACCAGAAATGGTGGAGGAAGGGAGAGGCAGGAAACAGATTCTTTCTTATAGATGAAGGAACCAGCTCTTTCAATATTTTGTTGACTTCCAGCTCCTAGAACTTTGAAACAATGTATTTTTGTTGGTTAAGTCGCCCAGTTCATGGTGCCTTGCTGTGGCAGCCCCAGGAAATAAATAAACTTCTTAAAAAATAGTTAAGAATTGCGGCTGCCTTCGGCTCAGGTCATGATCCCAGCATCCTGGGATCGAGTCCCACATCGGGCTCCTTGCTCCGCAGGGAGCCTCCTTCTCCCTCTGCCTGCCACTCTGCCTGTGCTCGTTCGCTCTCTCTCCCTCTCTCTCTGACAAATGAATAAATAAAATCTTAAAAAAAAAAAAGTTAAGAATTAAAATGAACAAATTAGAATGCCATCAAGATATAGAACTTTGGGATGTGATAATTTTCTAAGCAATTTTCTAGTTTGGTAAATGATTGATAGAAATTGAGAGTGGGAAAATCCTTGAGACCAGCCATTTCTGTAAGCCTTGGTTCCTTTCATTGGAGGATGGTATACTTATTGCTACTGGGGTATTGTTTCTTACAGGCCCTCTTAGCTCACAGAACAAGAAAAGGTATGTGTGTATAATAACCCACACATACATTACAAACATATGTAACCATCTGTATCAACAGTGGACTTAATAGGAGTTCATACTGATCTCTCCAGCTGGAATCCCTTACAGGGACAGGGATCGTTCTACTCCCTGTCCCTTATTTATCTTAACCTCCCATTCAAACCATCCATTTCCATGTATAAAATGTTTGCTTCCAGGGTTTGTGTATAGTGGTATCAGAATTATAAATCCATACACCCAGAGGAAGCAACTTTCTCAATTAGAGTAGATAATCTTTTGCTTTTAGTCTGACACATTCCACTCTTTCTACATAGTAACCTAAGTGAGCACATTTCCCCTCACCCTCTTCAGTGAAGCTACTTCATCCATGGGTAATACAGTTAGATTGTATTGTCACATTCTGTGTGCTGTCCTTGGATCCCCCCAATTTCCTGTATGCTATTTTAAAAAATTGTATAAAGATTCACTCTTCATACTGCAAAATTTGGTGGGTTTTGACAAATACGTAGTGTCATATATTCACCACCTCAATATCATATGGGATTTTTTTCACAGCCTTGAAAAAATGATGTGTGTCATTTTGAATGGGAACATTGAATATTCAATGTGTCCCCCACTCCTAAATCTCTGCCAACCACTAATTTTTGTAAACCATCACTGGAATTTAATCTTTCCCAGGATCTTCTGTAACTGGAATCATAGAGTATGTATCTTTTCAGACTGGTTTCTTTCGCTTATTAATATGGATTTAAGATTCATACATGGCTTTTTGTAACTTGATAGCTTTCTCGTATTAATTGCTGAGAAAATATTCCATTGTATGGATGTACCAGTTAGTTTACCCATTCCCCTTTTGAAGGACTTGGTTTTGAGGTCTGAATAAAGTTCCTGTAAACATTCTACTACAGATTTTTGAGAAGACCTACATTTTCACTCATTTGGGTAAATGTTCAGAGGAGTGAGATTACCGGATTGTATGGTAAATCTGTGTTTGGCTTTGAAAGAAGTTGTCAAATTGATTTCTAAAGTGGCAGTACCATATTACATTCCCACCAGCAATGAATGAGAGTTCCTGTTGCTTTATATCCTTGCCAGCAATTTGTGTATCAAGTGTTTTGGATTTCAACCAATCTAATGAGTATGCGGTGCTGTTCTATTACTGTTTTAATTTGCAATTTCCTAATGATATATAATGTTAAGCATTTTTCCTATATTTATTTGGCATTTGTTTATAGCCTTTGTTGAGTTGTCCTTTCAGATTTTTTTCACCTACTTTTAAAATGTGTTTGTTTTCTTGTCAACTGTTAAGAGTTTTTTGGTATGTTTGGGATACAAGTCCTTTATCAAACATGTGTTTTGCAATTTTTTTGTTTGTTTCACATGTCTTTTCATTCTCTTAACAATATCTTCCACAGGAAAGAAGTTCAATGTAACATTTTTTTCTTTCATGAATTACTCCTTTGGTGTTGTATCTAAAGAATTCCCACCAAACCCAACGTTATGTAGATTTTCTTCTTCTATAATTTTATATTTCAAAGAAACTATAGAAGAACTACTATAGCTTACCATTTAATATTTAGGTTTGTGGTGTATTTTGAGTTAACCTTTGTGAAAAGTATAAGGTCTATTGTTCTTGTTGCATTTGGGTATCTAATTGTTTAGCATCATTTGTTGAAAAAAATAGTCATTCTCCATTGAATTGCATTTGTTCCTTTGTTAGAGATCTGTTGACTATATTTCTTTGGGTGTATTTTTTGGCTTTTTAGTTCGGTCCAATGATTGGTATGTCTGTTCTTTCACTAATACCACACTGGTACTGATTACTTGGTTAGTGGAGTTTTAGAGTATGCACTGAAATTGGATAGTGTAAGTCTTCCAGCTTTGTTTTTCTTCTCCAATATTGTGTTAGCTATGCTAAGTCTTTTGTCTTTTCATTTAAACTGTGGAATCATTTTGTCAGTTGTCTACAAAACCACCTGATTTTGATTGGGATTGCATTGAAGTTATAGAACAAGTTAGGAAGAAAAGACTATCTTAACAATATTGAGTCTCCCAATCAGTGACCATACAATATTTCTCTGATAATTTATATCTTTATTTCTTTCATCACAGTTTGTAGATTTCTGCATATAGATTCTGCAAATATTTTGTTAGTATGTTATTTTTTTTAGTGCTATTGTAAGCAGTTTTTTTATTGAAGTACAGCTGACACACAATGTTAACGTTAGTTTCATGTGTACAACATAGTGATTCAATGAATCTATATATATATTTTGCTATGCTCATCAGAAGTATAGCTACCATCACCATAGAGTGCTATCACAATACAACTGACTATATTCCCTGTTCTCTTTTATCCCTGTAAATGATTCATTCTATAACTGGAAGCCTTTATCTCCTACTCCCCTTCATTCATTTTGCCCATTCCTTTATTCTCCTTTCCTCTGGCAACCACCAGTTTGTTCTCTGTATTTATGGGTCTCTTCTGTTTTTTGTTTGTTTTTACATTTTTTTTTTTTTAGATCCTACATATTTGTGAAATCATATGGTATTTGTCTTCCTCTGACTTTTATCACTTAGCTTAATACCCTCCTTATTGTCACAAATGGCAAGATCTCATTCCCTTTTATGGCTGAGTAGTATTCCATTGTGTGTGTGTGTGTGTGTGTGTGTATGTGTAGACACATTTTTATCAGTTCATCTATTGATGAACATGTGGGTCACTTTCATGTGTTGGCTCTTGTAAGTATGCTTATAAACATAGGGGTGCATATATCTTTTGAAATTAGTGTTTTTGTGTTTTTTTTGATAAATAGGTAGTTGTGGAATTACTGAATATTATGAGTATTTCTCCTTTTAATTTTTTGAGGAAACCTCCATAATGTTTTCTACAGTTGTTGTACCAATTTACATTCCCACCAATAGTGTATGAGGGTTTCTTTTTTTCCACATTCTCACCAACACTCGTTATTTCTTGTCTTTTTGATTCTAGCCATGCAGACAGATCACCATCTTGGTTTTTATTTGCATTTCCCAGAGCATCTTTCCATGTGTCTGTTTACCATCCATTATGTCCCCTTTAGAAAAAGATCTATTCAGATCCTCTGTCCATTTTTTAATTGAAGTATCCATGTTAGGGTTTTTGTTTTTCTGTGTGTGTGTTGAGTTTTATAGTTTCTTCGTATATTTTGGATATTAACCCTTTATTAGATACATCATTTGTAAATATTTTCTCCCATACAGTTGCCTTTTTGTTTTGTTGATAGTTTCTTTGTTGTGCAAAAGCTTTTTATTTTTATAGTCTTGATAGTTTATTTTTGCTTTTCTTTCCCTTGTCTGAGGAGATATATCCATAAATACTCAGACTGGTGCCCAAGAGATTATTTTCTATATTTTCTTTTAGGAGTTTCATGGTTGCAGGTCTCAAATTTAGGTCTCTACTCCATTTTGAGTTTATTTTTGTGAATAGTGTCAGAAAGTGGCCCAGTTTCATTCTTTTGCATGTAGCTGTCCAGTTTTCCCAACAGCATTTATTGGTGTCTTTTCCCTATTGTATATTTTTGCCTCCTTTGTCATAGATTAATTGACCATATAAGCATAAGTTTATTTCTGGGTTCTCCTTTCTGTGCCATTGATATGTGTGTCTATTTTGGGGCCAGTACCATATACTGTTTTGATTACTACAACTTTGTAATATATCTTGAAATCTGGGTTTGTGATACCCTTGGCTTTGTTCTTTCCAAGACTGATTTGGCTATTCAGGGCCTTTTGTGGTTCCAAACAAATTTTGGTATTATTCTAGTTTATTGTGAAAAATGCTCTTGGTATTTGATAGGGATTACCTTGAATCTCTAGATTGCTTTGGATGGTATGGACATTTTAATGACACTAATTCTTCCAATCCATGAGCATGAAATATCTTTCCATTTGTTTGTGTCATCTTCAATTTCTTTCATCAGTATTTTATAGTTCTCAGATTACAAGTCTTTCACCATTTTGGTTAAATTTATTCCCTTGACACAATTGTAAATGGAATTGTTTTCTTAATTTCTCTTTATGTTATGCTGTTATTATTGTATAGGAATGCAACTGATTTCTCTGTATTAATATTGTGTCAACTTCTACTGAATCCATATATCAATTCTAATAGTTTTTTGGTTTAGGGTGTTCTATGAATAGAATTATGTCATCTTCAGATAGTGACAGTTTAACTTCTTCCTTACCAATTCCTTACCAAAAGGGATGCCTTTTATTTCTTCCCTGATTGCTGTCACTAGGACTTGTAGTACTATGTTGAATAAAAGTGGTGAGAGTGGAATCCTTGTCTTCCTGACCTCAGAGGAAAAGCTCTGGGTATTTTTTGCCATTGAGTATGATGTTAACTGTGGGTTTTTCACTTGTGGTCTCTATTATATGGAGGTATATTACCTCTAATCCCACTTTTTAACATATATGGATGTTGAATTTTGTCAAATGCTTTATCTGCATCTACTGAGATGACCATATGATTTTTATCCTTTGTTTTATTAATGTGGTGTATCATGTTGATTGAATTGCAAATATTGAACCACCCTTGCATCCCCACAATAAATCCCACTTGATTGTGATGAATGAGTTTCTTAATGTATTGTTAAATGTGGTTAGATGAATTCACTTGTGAGTTTGTTTGGTCCTGAACTTTTGTTGGGAGTTTCTTGATTATCAGTTTAACTTCTTTGTTAGTACTTGGTCTGGTTAGACTTGCTTCCTGATTCAATTTTGGAAGGTTTTATGTTTCTAGGAATTTATCAATTTCTCCAGGTTGTCTGATTTCATGGCATAAAAATTTCATAGTAGTCTCTTATAAGTCTCTGTGTTTCTGTGGTGTTGGCTGTTTTTCTCCTCTTTCATTTCTAATTTTATTTCTTTGGGTCCTATCTCATTTTTTCTTCATGAATCTGGTTAAAGATTTATCAATTTTATTTATCTTTCCAAAGAACCAGCTCTTGGTTTCACTAATCTTTTCTATTTTTTTTTTAAATTTTATTCTCTAGTTCACGTATTTCTGCTCTGAGCCATATTATTTCCTTCTACTGGTGTCACTATAAATTTCCTTCTTCAAACTGCTTTTGCTGCATCCCAGAGATTTTGGACTATTATGTTTTCATTTTAATTTGTTTCCTTATTTTTAAAAATTTCCTCTTTGATTTCTTCATTGATCCATTGGTTTTTTTAGCAGCATGTTGTTTAGCTTCACATGCTTGTATTTTGTCTAGTTTTCTTCCTTGTGATTGACTTCTAGTTTTATACCATTGTGGTTGAAAAAGATACGTGCTGTATAATAGCAATTTTAAATTTATTGAGACTTATTTTGTGGCCTAATATGTGATCTATCCTGGAAAATGTATGTGTGCACTTGAAAAGAATGTGTATTGTGTTATTTTGGGGTCTGTCTGGTCTAATGTGTCATTCAAAGATACTGTTTCCTTATTTATTTCCTGCCTAGGATGACTTGTCCTATTGATGTAAGTGGGATATTAAAAGTCCCCTTTTATTATTGTACTACTGTCGATGTCTCTCATTATGTCTATCAATATTGGCTTTATTTATTTAGGTACTCCACTGTTGGGTACATTTGAGTACATAGGTATTTATGATTGTTATATCCCCTTGTTGGATTGACCCCTTTACTACTACTTAATACTACTCTTTGTCTCTGGTTACCGACTTTGATTTACAGTATATTTTATCCAATTGTTACCCTCCCCTCCCACCTCCGACTTCCATTTGCTTGGAATCTTTTTCCCGGTCTCTTACTTTCAATCTATATGTGTCTTTAGGTCTGAAAGGAGTCCCTTCCCTCCACACTTTATGTATATATTATTGTATTTTACATCTTTTTATTCATAATTATCTTTTAATTATGGTCTTTTCTCTTTACTTAGAAAAATCTCTTTAAGATTTTATAAGGCTGGTTTAGGGGTGATGAACTCCTTTAACATTTGATGTCTTGGAAACTCCATCTGTCCTTCAATTCTTAATGATAACCTTATCATGTAGAGTACTCTTGGTTGTAGGGTTTTTTTCTTTCAGCATTTTGAGTATATCATGCCTCTTTCTTCTGGCCTGCAAAATTTCTGTTAAAAAAACCCCAGCTGTTTGCCTTTACTTCTCTCTTGATGCTTTTCAAACTCTATCTTTAAGTTTCGGTGTTTTAATTACAATGTGTTGTGTGGACATTGTTGGATTTGTCTTGATTGAAATTCTGTGCTTGAATTGAATGTTTCCTTCTTCAGGTTAGTGAAGTTTTCAGCTGTTACTTCTTCAAATAAGTTTTCTGCCCCTTTCTCTTCCTCTTCTGGAATCCCTAGAATTTGAATGCTTGCTTATTTAATGTCCATGAGATTCTTTAACTTATCCTTATTTGTTTGTTTTAATTTTTTTCTTTTTTCTGTTCAGCTTGGGCACTTTCCATTACCATCTTCCAGATCGCTGATCCATTCTTCTGTATCTGCTAATACATTGTTGATTCCCTCTAGTGTATTTTTCATTTCAGTTATTGTAATCCTCATTTATATTTAGTTCTTTTTTTACATTTTCTATCTTTGTTCAAGTTCTCACTGAGTTCTTCTACCTTCCATCTAGTCCAGGGAACATATTTATGACCATTAATTTAGACTCTTTATTGGGCATATTGCTTATCTCTGCCTTGTTTAGTTTTTTTTTTTCCTGTGATTTTGTCTTGTTCCTTCATTTGGAGAATTCCTCTGCCTCCTCATTTTGCTTGAATTTCTGTATTTTTGTTTCTATAAATTAGGCAGAACTGCTATGTATCCTAAATTTGAAAGAGTGTTCTTGTGTATGATCATCCCCTTTATAGACTGGTGACTTTAACTGGCTGGAACTGTGGCTGGATGGGCTCAAGGTCCTGGAACACTCCATGCTGGAGCTGCCCCAGTGGGATGGCTGGGGCTGAAGTAGACATGGGCTGGGGGAGTCCCAGGCTCTTCATATAGAGGGTGCTCTGGCTGGGCAACTGAAAATGAAGTGATTGAGAGCCAGGAGAGCCCAGAGCTTTCTTCACAGGGATCCTGGAAGTTCTATGCAGGGGCATCCTGGCAGGGCTGCTGGGGCTGGGGCACGTTCTGGGCTGGGAGATTGTGGGCACCACTTAGTGGTACCTGCTGGGGCATCTGGAACTAAGGTAGGCATGGGCCTGGGGTTCACAGAATTCTCTGCACAGGGGGTGCCCTGGCAGAATGACTGGAGCTGAAGCAAGAGTGAGCTGAGGAGTCATGGGGTACTTTGTGTCTGGGGTACCTAAGCAAGCTGTCTGAAGTCAAAGTGTATGGGCCTGGAGTGTTCAGGGTGCTTTGCGCCTGTGTCACCTTGGCAAAATGCCTGGAACTGTAGTGAGTGCTGACCAGGTGTTTCCTGGTGTGCCCACACTGGGGTTGCTTTAGTGGGACAGCTGGGGCCTGGGGCTCACTGAAGTGGTAGTTTAGCTAGGGGACCCAAATTTTGCTCTTGTTCATGTTGTCAAGGTGAAGGGGGATCTTAATCCATGGTGTTTCCTAGCTCCTCCAACCCCAAGAGCATTCCAGCACCTCCCCTGCCATTTGGCAGAGTTCTAGGATTAGATCCTTTATAATATAGTTGTTCTTTTAAACTGTGATATATATATGTATTTTTTTTTTTCTGTGCCCCAAAGGATCTGGGGCTGGTATGGCCTAAGGGCTGGGACTTGCTGAGGCAATATGCTAGCTATGACATCCAGACCCTGCGCTGGTCTGCACAATCAAGATGGGTGTGGAACATAAACCATGGCCCTTGCCAGCCTCTCTAACCTGGAGAGAGTTCTACTAGCTTCCCTGCCACTGGGGCAGTTCTAAGCCTGGATCTAATAAATATCACATTTTTAAACCACAGCTTTTTTTTCCTGTGCCCCAGGGAAGAAAAATCTGCCCATGGTCCCTCAATATTATCCATCCCCACTGCAGTTCACAGTGTTGGTAAGTGGGAGATCCCTTTGTTACTGTCCCTGTCTCTCTTGCCATTCTATATGTGATCGCTCTGTCTTTTATTGTGCAGAAGCTGTTCAGTCAGCCCTCGGTTCTCCTACTGGACGTATTGCTCTATAAATAGGCACAGATGTGGTGTGTCCATGGAGGGAGGAGGTGAATTCAAGATCTTCCTGTGTAACCACTCTTGGAACAAAACTCATCTAAACAGTATTTTTATTTTTAATTGAACATTGAATTGTTCATTCTTGGTGTATAGACAAGCAATTAAACTTCTTTTTTTTTTTTAAGATTTTATTTACTTATTTGACAGAGAGAGAGAGATCACAAGTAGGCAGAGAGGCAGGCAGAGAGAGAGAGGAGGAAGCAGGCTCCCTGCTGAGCAGAGAGCCCCATGCGGGGCTCAATCCCAGGACCCTGAGATCATGACCTGAGCCGAAGGCAGAGGCTTTAACCCACTGAGCCACCCAGGCGCCCCGCAACTGAACTTCTTATATTAACTTTGTATTCTGGAACCTTGTTATATTCAGTTACTCATTCCAGGAGTTTCTTTTCATTTAGGACTTTTGACATAGACAATCTATAATGACATTTTGTCATCTGCAAACAAATGCAGCTTTATTTCTTCCTTTCCAGTCTGTACACTTTTTATTGTCTTATTGTACTAGCTCAGACTTCTGGTAATATATTGAGTAGGAGGTACAAAAGAAGACATCTTTGTGTTGTGCCTAATTTTGAGGAGAGAGATGTTTAGTTTTTTACTATTAAGTGTGACGTTAGCTGTTGGTATTTTGTAGATGTCGAGAAGGGCCACTTTTTAAAAAATCTCAGCTTTATTGAGGTGTGGTAAATAAAAATTGTATGCACTTAAGTTGTACAATTTGATGTTTTGACATACATCATCATGAAATGATTACCACAAGCAAATTAACATATCTACCACCTCACATAGTTATCCCCCCTCCTTTGTGGTGAGAACACTTTAGATTTACTCTTAGCAAATTGCAAGTATACAATATGTTATTGTTCACGGTAGTCATCAGGCTATACATTAGGTCTCCAGAACTTAAAGTTTATTTCATCTGACCAACATTTCCCCTTTCCTTCTACTCCCCAACTCTTGCCAACCACAGTTCTACTCTGTCACTACGAATGACCTTTTTTCCTAGATTCCAAATATAAGTGATATCAGCATTGTTTATCTTTCTGTGTCTGGCTTGTTTTACTTGGCATAATTGCTTCTAAATTCATTCACGTTTTCACAAATGGCAGGATTTTTTTCTTTATTAAGGCCTCATAGTAATTTCTATTGTATATGTATGTATATTCTACTTATATATTGTATATATTCTACTACACACACACACACACACACACACACACACACACTACATTTTCTTGACCCATTCATCTGGGGATGGATACTTAAATTGTTACCATATGTTGGCTTCTGTGAATAATGCTTCAGTGAATGCGGGACGTAGATACCTGTTCAAGATAGTGATTTTATTTCCTTTCGAGATATTCCCAGACATTATACTGCAAGTTTGTATGGTAATAATATTTTTAATTTTTTGAGGATACTCCATACTATTTTCCATAATAACTGTAAAACTTCTGTTCTCACCAATAGCAAACAAGGGTTCCCTATTCTCCACATCCTCACCAACATTTGTTATCTTTTGACTTTTTGTTAGTAGACCTCCTAAGAAGTGTGAGATGATATCTCATTGTGGTTTTGATTTTAATTTCCCTGATTATTAGAGATGTTTAGCTTTTTATTCATGTAACTGTTGGTCATTTGTATGTCTATCCAGTCTTTTGTCCACTTTTAAATGAGGTTTTATTTTCATTATTGAGTTGTTTCCTTTCATATTTTGGATGTTTACCCTTATTGGATAGACGCTTTCCAAATATTTTTTCTCATTCTGTAGGTTGCCTTTTTACTTTGTTGGTTGTTTCCTTTAATGTGCAGAACCTGTATAGTTTGATGTAGTTTAACTTGTTTTACTTATTTTGCTTTTGTTACCTGTGTCTTGTCAAATTCTAAAAATCATTGCTAAGACCAATGTCAAGAAGATTTCCTCCATATTTTCTTCTAGGACTTATACAGTTTCAGATCAGTCTTTCATTCATTTTGAGTTGATTTTTGTGTGGGGTGTAAGATAATGGTCTAGTTTCATTTGGATGTGGATATCCAGTTTTCCTAATACAGTTTATTGAAGACTGTCCCTTCCCTCTTGTGTATTCTTATATCTTTGTCAGTGATTAGTTAACTGTTTATGTGTGAGTTTATTTCTGAGCTCTCTATTCTATTCCATTAATTTGTGTCTTTGTACCAAAACCATACTATTTTGATTATTCTAGCTTTGTAATATAATTTTAAATGAGGAGGTGTGATGCCTCTAGCTTTATTTTTTTTTTCTTGCTGAAGATTGCTTTACCTATATGGGGTCTTTTGTAATGCCATATGGATTTTATGATTTTTCAAAATTTTCTGTGAAAAATGCCATTGGAATTTTTATAGCTTCTGTTCAATCTGTAGACAACTTTGGATAGTGTGAACATTTTAATAATATTCTTCTAATCCATGAACACAAGATGTTCTTTCATTTATTTGTGTCTTCAATTTATTTAATCAGTGTGTTACAGTTTTCAGTGAACAGATCTTTCACCTATTTGATTAAATTTATTCTTACATATTTTATTCTTTCTGATGATCTTATAAATGAGATTGTGTTCTTCTATGTCTTCAAATAATTTGTTTTCAGTGTATATAAATGTAACTGATTTTTGCACAGACACATGCTGGAGATATTATGTGTCTGGTTTCAGAACTCTGCAATAAAGTGAATATTGCAATAAAGTAAGCCAAATGAATATTTTACTTTCCCAGTGCGTAAAAAAGATGTTTATACTGTACTGTAGTTTATTAAGCGTAGTAACATGTTTATTTTTATTTTTTTTAAATATTACATTTATTTATTTGACATACAGAGATCACAAGCAGGCAGAGAGGCAGGCAGAGAGAGAGGAAGGGAAGCAGGCTCCCCGCTGAGCAGAGAGCCTGATGTGGGGCTGGATCCCAGGACCCTAGGATCATGACCTGAGCCAAAGGCAGAGGCTTTAACCCACTGAGCCACTCAGGTGCCCCAGTAACATTATGTTTAAAAACCTTTATTTTAAGAACACTTTATGCTAAAAAATGCTAACCATTATCTGAACTTACAGCAAGTTGTATCTTTTTGTTGGCGGAGGATCTTTCTCTGATGTTGATGACTGCTGAATAATCAGGGTGGTGTTTGCTGAAGGTTCGTGTGGCTGCGGTAATTTCTTAAAATAAGGTGAAAATGAAGTTTGCTGCATTGATTCACCCTTCCTTTCACTTGAACACTTAGAGGCCATTGTAGGGCTCTTAACTGACTTAATTTCAGTATTATTGTTTCTCAGGGAATAGGGAGGCCCAAGGAGAGAGAGGGTTGGAGAAAGCTGGCCAGTGGACTAGCCAGAACACATACATTTATTGATTAGGTTTGCCATCTTGTACTGCCCCAGTTCATAGTGCAGCAAGACAATTATAATAGTAATATCAAAGATCACTGATCAGAGATCACCACAACAAAAACAATAAAAAAGTTTGAAATTTTGTAAGAACTACCGAAATGTGACATGGAGACATGAAGCGAGCAGATGCTATTGGAAAAGGGCGCCAATAGACTTGTTTAGCTGGGTTGCCACAAACCTTTACTTTGAAAAAGAAAAGAGGGGTTGGGCAATATCTGAAAAGCACAGGGAAGGTAAGTGCAGTAACATGTGGTTTGCCTGTATATTGATCTCGTATCTTGCAGTTTGACTGAATTTGTTTATGTGGCTTAACAGGTTTTTTTAGTGGAGTCTTTAGATTTTTTCTCTATATAAGTTCATGTCATCTGCAAACAGACAATTTTACTTCCTCCTTTCTAATTAGAGGACTTTTATTTCTTTTTGTTACCTAATTCCTTTACCTTGGATTTCTAGTACTCTGTTGAATAAAAGTGGTGAGAGGGGACCTGCTTATCTTATTCCTGATCTTAGAGAAAAAGATTTCAGCTTTTTAATGTTGAGTATAATATTAGCTATGGGCTTGTCTAAATAGCCTTTATCACGTTGAGGTACATTTCATCTCTACCTAATTTGTTGAGAGTCTTTATCACAAAGCAATGTGACATTCCATCAAATTCTTTTTCTGCATCTATTGAGATGATTTTTGTTTTTATCCTTTATTTTGTTAATGTGATACATCACATTGATTTCCTTAAGTTGATTCATTATTGCATCTGAGGAATAAAGCTCACTTAATTATGCCAATGATATTTTAATGTGTAACAAATCAGTTGAATTTGATTTGTTATTATTTGTTGATGATTTTTTAAAAAATCTGTGGTTATCAGTAATATTAGGCCTGTAATTTGTTTTTTCCTTAGAGTCCTTATCTGGTTATGGTGTTAAGATAATGCTAGACTTGCAAAATAAATTTGGAAGTGTTTCTACTACTTCAGTTTTTGAATGTGTTTGAAAAAGATTGGTATTAACTCTTTAAATGCTGGTAGAATTCACCAGTGAAGTTCTTTAATCATAGACTTTTCTCTGTTTGTTTGGAGATTTTGACACTGATTCAATATCCTTACTTAATATATTTAGGTGCTCCAATACTAGGTAAAACTGTATTTATAATTCTTATATCCTCTTAATGAATTGAACCCTTTATCATTGTATAATGACTGTCTTAGTCTTATTGGATTTTGAACTTGAAGTCTATTTTGTCTGATAAAATTATTGCTACCATCTCTCTTGGGTTTCCATTTGCATGAATAGTTTTTTGTCCCTTCACTTTCAGTCTGTGGGTGCCCTTAAAGCTGAAGTGAGTCTCTTGTAGGCAGCACATAATTAGTTAGGTCTTGTTTTTTAATCCATTCAGCTCCTCTGTCATTTGATTGGAGAATTAAATCCATTTATTTTATTTGCATTTTATTTTATTTCTTTTCAGTGTTCCAGAGTTCATTGTTTATGTACCACGCCCAGTGCTCCATGCAATACATGCCCTCATAATACCCATCACCAGGCTCACCCAAGTCCCCACTCCCCTCCCCTCCAAAACCCTCAGTTTGTTTCTCAGGGTCCACAGTCTCTCATGGTTCATCTCCCTCTCCAATTTCCCCCAACTCACTTCTCCTCTCCATCTCCTAATGTTCTCTGTGTTATTCCTTATGCTTCGCAAGTAAGTGAAACCATATGATAATTGACTTTCTCTACTTGACTTATTTCACTCAGCATAATCTCTTCCAGTCCTGTCCATGTTGATACAAAAGTTGGGTATTCATCCTTTCTGTTGGAGGCATAATACTCCATTATATATATGGACCATATCTTCTTTTTTTTTTTTAAAGATTATTTATTTATTTATTTGATAGACAGAGATCACAAGTAGGCAGAGAGGCAGAGAGAGAAAGGAGGAAACAGGCTGTCCGCAGAGCAGAGAGCCCGACGCGGGGCTCGATCCCACAACCCTGGGATCATGACCCGAGCCGAAGGCAGCGGCCTTAACCCACTGAGCCACTCAGGCGCCCCTGGACCATATCTTCTTTATCCGTTTGTCCATTGAAGGGCATCTTGGTTCTTTCCACAGTTTGGAGACTGTGGCCATTGCCGCTATGAACACTGGGGTACAGATGGTCCTTCTTTTCACTACATCTGTGTCTTTGGGGTAAATACCCAGTAGTGCAATTGCAGGGTCATAGGGAAGCTCTATTTTTAATTTCTTAAGGAATCTCCACACTGTTTTTCAAAGTGACTGCACCAACTTGGATTCCCACCAACTGTGTAAGAGGGTTCCCCTTTCTCCACATCCCCTCCAGCACATGTTGTTTACTATTTTGTTAATTTTGGCCATTCTACCTGGTGTAAGGGGGTATCTCAGTGTGGTTTTGATTTGAATCTCCCTGATGGCTAATGATGATGAACATGTTTTCACGTGTCTGTTAACCATTTGTATGTCTTCTTTGGAGAAGTGTCTGTTCATGTCTTCTGCCCATTTTTTGATGTGATTATCTGTTTTGTGTGTGTTGAGTTTGAGGAGTTCTTTAAAAATCTTGGATATCAGCCCTTTGTCTATAGTGTCATTTGTGACACTATAGACACTTCTCCCATTCCGTGGGTTGCCTCTTGGTTTTGTTGACTGTTTCCTTTGTTGTGCAGAAGATTTTGATCTTGATGAAGTCCCAAAAGTTCATTTTCACTTTTGTTTCCTTTGTCTTTGGAGACCTATCTCGAAAGAAGTTGCTGTGGCCAATGTCGAGGAGGTTACTGCCTATGTTCCCTAAGATTCTGATGGATTCTTGCCTCACGTTGAGGTCTTTTATCCATTTCGAGTTTATCTTTATGTATGGTGTAAGATAATGATCGAGTTTCATTCTTCTACACATAGCTGTCCAATTTTCCCAGCACCATTTATTAACGAGACTCTTTTTCCCACTGTATATTTTTTCCTACCTTTTTGAAGATTATTTGACCATAGAGTTGAGGGTCCATATCTGGGCTCTCTACTCTGCTCCACTGGTCTATGTGTCTGTTTTTGTGCCAGCACCATGCTGTCTTGGTGATCACTGCTTTGTAGTAAAGCTTGAAATCAGGCAACGTGATGCCCCTAGTTTTATTTTTCTTTTTCAACATTTCCTTAGCAATTCAGGGCCTCTTTTGGTTCCATACAAATTTTAGGATTGTTTGCTCCAGCTCTTTGAAAAATGCTGGTGGAATTTTGATCAGGATGGCATGGAAAGTATAGATTGCTCTAGGCAGTATGGACAGTTTAACAATGTTTATTCTTCCTATCCATAAGCATGGAATGCTCTTCCATCTTTTTGTGTCTTCTTCAGTTTCTTTCATGAGTGTTCTTTATTTCCTCAAGTACAGATCTTTTGCCTCTTTAGTTAGGTTTATTCCCAGGTATCTTATGGTTCTTGGTGCTATAGTAAATAGAATTGATTCTCTAATTTTCCTTTCTGTATTTTCATTGTTAGTGTATAAGAAAGCAACTGATTTCTATACATTGATTTTGTATCCTGTCACATTACTGAATTATATGAGTTCTAGTAGTTTGAGGGTGGAGTCTTTTGGGTTTTCCATATAAAGTGTCATGTCATCTGAGAAGAGAGAGAGTTTGATTTCTTTGCCAATTTGAATGCCTTTTATTTCTTTTTGTTGTCTGATTGCTGTTGCTAGGACTTCTAGTACTATGTAAATTATTAATAGATTAAGACTTTTTGCCATTTTATTCATTGCTTTCTAGCCATTAGTTTCTTTGTTCCTCTCTTCCTCTCTTGCTGGCTTCCTTTGTTATTTGATTTTCTGTATTGATATATTTCAATTGCTTTTTCTTATGTTTTGTGTATTTACTCTAGTTTTTTTTATGAATGCCATAAGCCTTAGGTAAAACATATTATAGTTATAACAGTCTATTTTAAGCTGATAAGTTTGCATTCAAAAACTACTGTTTTACTCTTCTACTCACATTTTGTTTTTTTTTCAAATGTGGCATTTTACTCATCCCCCCTTTTTATTGAGAAATAATTATACATTGTTGTGTAATTTTGAGGCATATAACACAATAGTTTGAGTTACATATATTGTTGGATGATTACATTAGTATCAGCCAACCTCCATCTTCTATAGAGATGAAATTAAAAGAATTAAAAAAAATTTTCTGCTGTGATGAGAACCCAGAATTTACTCTCTTTTAACAACTTTCCTATATATCACAGAGTATGGCTCACTATAGTCATCATGTTGTATTTTGCATCCCTAGTACTTAGATATCTGGAAGTTTGTACATTTTGACCATTTCCTCTAATTCCTTCTTCCTACAACCCCACCTCTGGTAACAAGTCTGATCTTTTCTGTGAGTTCAATCTCTACTTCTTCCTTTCTTTATATTTTACATTTAAGTGGATAATATAGTATTTTTCTTTCTCTGTCTGACTTACTTCACTTAGCATAATACCTTCAAGTTTCACCCATGTTGTTGCAATGGGTAGGATTTCTTTGTCTGATTGTTTTTTTTAAGAAGCTGAATAAAAATCCATTATATACATAAATATAATGGATTTATATATATTAAATATAATGGATATATATGAATATAATGGATATATATATATATATCACAAATTCTTTGTCCATTCATCCACCAATAGACACTTATTTTCATGTGTTGACTGTTATAATGATGCTATAAACATTGGTGTGCAATTCTTTTTTTTTTTTTTTTTTTTTTGTTAGAGAGAGAGAGAGAGAGAGCACAGGCAGAGGCAGAGGGAGAAGCAGGCTCCCTGCCGAGCAAGAAGCCTGATGTGGGACTCAATCCCAGGACGCTGGGATCATGACCTGAGCCGAAGGCAGCCGCTTAACCAACTGAGCCACGCAGGTGTCCCCAATGTGCAGTTCTTTTTGAGTTAGTGTTTCCTTTCTTTGAATATATTCCCAGAAGCAGAATTACTGAATCTTATAGTAGTTCTAGCTTTAATTTTTTGAGGTTCCTCCATACTGTTTTCCACAGTGGCTGTACCAATTTACAATCCTCCCAACAGTGCACATGGATTCCCTTTTCTCCACATCTACACCAGAAGTTATCTCTTGTCTTTTGAATGATGACCGTTCTAATAGGTGTGAGGTGATAAGCCACTGTAGTTTTACTTTGATTTTCCTGATGACAAGTGATGTTGAATATCTTTTCATCTGTCTGTTTGCTTTTCATATATGTTGTTTGCAGAAGTGTTTATTGAGGTGCTTTCCTCATTTTTTAACTTCTTTTTTTGTTATTGATTTTAGTGAGTTTTTAAAATATTTTGGCTATTAACCTTTTATCAGAGACATAATTTGTAAATTTTTTTTCCCCATTCTGTAGCTTGTCTTTTCACTTTGTTGACATTTTTCTTTGCTGTGTGGGAGCTTTTTAATTTGATGTGATCCCACTTGTTTTTTGTTTTCTTATGATTTAGGTGTCATATCCAAAACAATCATTACTAAGAACCATGTCAGGGAGGTTGGTTCCTACCTTTTCTTCTAGAAGGTTAATAGTTTCAGGTCTTATGTTTGAGTCTGTAATCCATTTTGATTTAATTTTTATAGATGTTATAACTTATGGGTCAAGTTTCATTCTTTTACATGTGAATATTCAATTATCTCAGCTCTGTTAAGAGATTGAGTCTCTTCTATTTATTCTAATAGAATAGAGTCTTTATTCTATTGACTATTCTTGGCTCCCTTTTCAAATATTAGTTGACTGTATATGCTCAGGTTTATATCTGGGCTCTTGATTCTGTTTCATTGGTTTATTTGTTTTTATGCCAATACCATACTGTTTTGATGACTGTAACTTTAGAGATAACTTGAAAGCAGGAAGTATGATACCTCCTGCTTTGTTCTTTTTCAATAAATTTGGTTAATTGGGGTCTTTAGTGATTCCATATAAATTTTGAGTGTTTTTTTCTTCTTTTTTTTTAAGATTTTATTTATTTGTCAGAGAGAGAGGGAGAGAGAGCGAATGAGCACAGGCAGACAGAGTGGCAGGCAGAGGCAGAGGGAGAAGCAGGCTCCTTGCCGAGCAAGGAACCCAATGTGGGACTCGATCCCAGGACGCTGGAATCATGACCTGAGCCGAAGGCAGCTGCTTAACCAACTGAGCCACCCAGGCGTCCCTTGAGTGTTTTTTTCTACTTCTGTAAAAAAAATGCCATTAGAGTCTTGATAGGGATTGCATTGAACTTATTAATTGCTTTTGGTAGTATAGACTTATTAATAGTATTCTTCCTATCCATGATAGCTTTCTATTTATTTATGTCCTCTTTTTATTACTTTAATCAATGTCTTTTAGTTTTATGTAGATATCTTTCACTTCCTTAGTTAAATTTATTTCTAAGTATTTTATTCTTTTTGATGTTATTGTAAATGGGATGGATTTTATTTCTTTTTCAGAAAATTTATTGTTAGTATATAGAAATACTATTGATTTTTGTAGGTGAATTTTGTATCCTGCACTTTTACTGAATTCATTGATTAGACCTAACAATTTTTTGGTAGAGTCTTTAGGACTTCTTATATACAAAATCATATCCTTTGCAAACAGAGACAATTTTATTTCTTCCTTTACAATTTTGATACCATATATATATATTGCCTAATTGCTATAGCTAGGACTTCCAGTACCATGTGAAATCGGAGTGGTGAGAGTAAACACTTTTAAAGGTCTTGTTCCTGTTCCTAAAGAAAATCTTTCATCCTTTCACCATTGAGTATGATGTTTGCTGTAGGATTGTCATATATGGCCTTTGCTATATTGACTATGTTCCTTCTATGCCTGACTTGATAAGAGTGTTTATTATAAATAAATATTGAATTTTGTCAAATAATTCTTCTGAATCTTTTGAGATGATTATATGATTATGTTCTTGTTTTCTTTTATGTGATGTATCACAGTGATAGATTTGCATATATTGATCCATCTTTTCATCCCAGGGATAAATTCTGCTTAATTGTGGTGAGTGATCTATTTAATATGCTGCTGAGTTTGGTTTACTGGTATTTTATTAAGAACTTTTATATCTATATTAATCAGAGATAATGGCCTATGGTTTTCTAATAGTGTCTGTTTCTGATTTCAGTTTCATGATGACACTGGCTTCTTATAATAAGTTTGGGAGTGTTCCCTCTGTTTCATTTTATTTTTTCTTTTTTGAAGAGTTTTTTTAAGAATTGGTGTTAATTCTTCAAGTCTTTCCCAAAATCCACTAATAACACCATCTCATTCCAGGCTTTTCTTTCTTGGGAGATTTTTGATTACTAATTCAATCTCCTTACTAATAATTGTCAGATTTTGTATTTCTTCCTGATTTTGAAAATTGAGATGTAAGTTGATTTCTGACTCAACCAACTGATAAATTATATGTTTCGGAGGGTTTTAAATTTCTTCTAGTTGTCCAGTTTGTTGACATATAATTTAATTGTTCATAGTAGCCTCTTATGATTTTTTGAATTTCATCAAATTCGGGGATCAGTTGTAATGTCTCCCTTTTCATTTATAATTTCGTGATGCAAGTCCTTTCTTTTTTATTTCTACTTTGTTAGTTTGTTCATGTCAACTTCATTTTTCTTTTCAAAGAAGCAACTCTGTTTGGTTAATTTTTTTTCTACTTATTTCTGTTATCTATTTTTCTTTTCTTTTCTCTAATATTTATTATTTCCTTTCTTCTGCTAATTTTAGCCTGTTCCTTCACTTTCTACTTCCTCTAGGCATAAAGTTAAGTTGTTTATTTGGAAACGTTCTTGCTTCTCAATGTAGATGCATATTGCTATCAACTTACTTCTTAGAACTGCTTTTGGTGCATATCACAAGTTCTGTTATGTTTTATTTCCATTTCCTTTGTCTCAAGCTTTATTTCCCCTTTAATCTTTTTAAAAATCTATTGTTCAAGAATTGCTTAATTTCCATGTGTTCATAATTTTTTTTCCTTTTTCTCTTGTTGATTTCTAGTTTCATGCCATTGTAGTCAAAGAAGATACTTTGCATGATTTCAATCATTTTGAATTTGCTGAAAATTGTTTTGTGACCTAACATGTGGTCTATCCAAGAAAATGTTTTATGTGTTCTTGAGAAGAATGTATATTCTGTTTCTGTTTGTATGTATTTATTATGTCCATTTGGTCTATAGTGTTATTTAAGTCTCTGTTTCCTTATTGATTGTCTGGATGATCTGATCTATCCACTGTTGAGGGTGAGGTATTAAAGTCCCCAGTTATCATTGTAACACTGTTTATTTCTCCTTTTAGTTCTGTTAGTTTTTGTTTTGTATATTTAGGTGCCCTAATGTTAGGCACATAAAAACTTATAATTGATATTCTTCTTGATGTTTTGAACCCTTTATCATTATATAGTGACCTCCTTTGTCTTTTTTGGGGGGGGACATTTTTAGTTTAAAGTCTATTATGCCTGATATAAATATAGCACTCCACTGTTTTGTTTTTTGTTTCCACTTGCATGAAATGTTTTTTCCTACCTCTTCTCAATCTACATGTTTCTTTAAGGCTAAAGTGAGTCTCTTGCACACAGCATGTTATTGGATCTTGTTTTTTATCCATTTATCCATTCTGTGTATTTTTTCTTAAGATTTTATTTATTTATTTATTTGACAGAGTTCACAAGTAGGCACAGAGGCAGGCGGGGGGGGGGGGAGTAGGCTCCCTGCTGAGCAGAGAGCCCAATGTGGGGCTCGATCCCAGGACCTTGAGATCATGACCTGAGCTGATGGCAGAGGCCTAACCCACCAAGCCACCCAAGTGCCCCTCTGTGTCTTTTGATTGGAGAATTGAATCCTTTTATATTTGAAGTAATTATTGATAAGAACTTACAACTGCCATTTTCTTAATTGTTTTCTGGTTGTTTTGTACTTCCTTTGTTCCTTGTTTCTTATCCTCCTGTCTTTTTTGCACTTGTGTTTTGATATTGTTGGTTTGCAACACACTTAGGGGCTTCTGTGATATAATCTGAAAGTGTTCCCTCCACAAAGAGGACAGGGAGAGACCAAGAAAGAGGCAGACCACTTTTAGATTGATAGATGGCAGGTTTTTTTCTTTTTAAAGATTTTATTTATTTATTTGACAGAGAGACAGCTCCTACTGAGCAGGGAACCTGATGTTGGACTTGCTCCCAGGACCCAAGAATCATGACCTAATTTGAAGGCAGACACTTAACTGACTGAGCTAACCAGGCTCCCAAATAGATGGAATTTTTTTTTTTTTTAAGATTTTATTTATTTATTTGTCAGAGAGAGAGAGAAAGAGCAGGAGCGAGCACAGGCAGACAGAGTGGTAGGCAGAGGCAGAGGGAGAAGCAGGCTCCCTGCAGAGCAAGGAGCCTGATGTGGGACTCGATCCCAGGACACTAGGATCATGACCTGAGCCGAAGGCAGCTGCTTAACCAACTGAGCCACCCAGGCATCCCTAGATGGAATTTTTAATAAGAAAAGGTAACTTACATATGAGGCTTGTCTGGGGTGTCAGCAAGACAAATGGATCCTTGCTGCTACCTACCAAATCTTAAAACTTTAAAAAGAGGCCTTAACTTGGTTCAGTCATTATATTGGGAAGCTGTTCACAACCCCGTGTCATAATCTCAAGACACTGTCTTTGAAAGTCTCTGGGAAGAGGAAAGGTAAGTGGAACCCATATTCAAAGGACAAGAAAGGGGGTGAGGAGAATTCTAGTGTCTGCATCCAGCTCATAGGTCAATTAGTGGTCATGTCTTTTTGATGATAGTTATAAATAGATGTCTTTGGGTATCAGCGTTCATTGACTTCTTTGTCATGTTTGTGTAAATATCACAAGATTTTACCTTTTGGTACCGTGGAGCTTACACAAAATACCATAAACCTTTAATACCCTATTTTAAACTAATAACAATTTAACTTCAGTAGAATTCACCTAGTGATATTAAACTCCCTCAGCTTCTGTTTGTTCAGGAAAGAAAATCTGTATCCCTTCTTTATTTCTTTTTTTTTCTTTTAAAGATTATTTATTTATTTATTTGACAGACAGAGATCACAAGTAGGCAGAGAGGCAGTCAGAGAGAGAGGAGGAAGCAGGCTCCCTGCTGAGCAGAAAGCCAGATGCAGGGCTCGATCCCAGGACCCTGGGATCATGACCCGAGCTGAAGGCAGAGGCTTTAACCCACTGAGCCACCCAGGTGCCCCACCCTTCTTTATTTCTAAAGGACTGCCTTGTTGTGTATAGAATTGTTTGTTGACAGTTATTTTCTTTCAGTATTTTGGATATGACATCCCATTCTCTACTGACCTGAAGGGTTTCTGTTAAGAAATCTGCTTATAATGTAATGGGGGTTACCTTGTATGTAACTTCCCTTTTTTCTTGATGCTCTTAAAATTCTTTATCTTTGGCTTCTGTCAATTTATTAATTTTTTTAACATATTTTTAAAGTAATCTCTACCTCCAACATGGGGCTTGAACTCTTGACCCCAAAATCAAGTCACATGCTGACTCTCAGCTCTCTCAGCTGAGCCAGCCAGGAATTTCTCACTTCTGTCAGTTTATAATATGTCTTGGTGTAGACCTTTTCAGATTCAACCTATTTTGGATTCTCTTGGCCTCATGGATCTGGATGTCCATTTCTCTCCACAGAGATTTGGAAAGTTTTCAGCTACTATTGCTCTAAAAATTCCTTTCTCTTTCTCTTCTTCTGGAATTATGCAAGTAGTGTTTCTTTTCATTGTGTCTCATAATTCCTGTAGGCTTTCTTCACTCTTCTTTATTCTTTTTTTCTTTTTGTTCTTCTGACTGGATAATTTCCAGTTATATCTTCTAGGTTACTGGATTCTTTTTTCTGCATGGTCAGCCTATTTTGAAACTACTGAATTCTTCAGTTATTGTATTTTTCAGCTCTAGGATTTCTGGATGCTTTTGGTTTGATTTTCTTTTTTTTTTGATGGTCATTTCCTTGTCAATCTCCTCATTTTATTCACACATCATTTTCCTGATTTTATTTAGTTGCATGTGCTCCTATAGTTCACTAAGCTTACTGAAGAGGATTATTCTGAATTCTTTGTTGACAGTTCATAGATCTCTATTTCTTTAGTGTCAGTTATTGGAGCTTTATTAGTGTCATTTAGTGGAGTCTTATTTGCCTGATTCTTAATTATCCTTTATTCCTTATGTCAGTATCTATTCATTTGAGTCATCAGGCTCTCCTTAAAGATTTTATGAGTTTGCTTTGGCAGAGAAAGTTTCTCACCAGTCAACTCATTTGGATTTCTGGGTGTATTTGCTGGCAACATCCTTACACAGGTGGGGCCTGTCATTATGGTCTGTTTTTGAGTGAGGTTACCATCTGAGTTCTGAGGACAGGGATGGGTATTGTGCCACTGGCTGAGAAGAGTTGGATGTGACCATTGGCTTGGTTTTCTACCCAAGTGAAGCTGTATGGTGGGCTCCATGGTTGCCTGGGTTCTCTAGTCAGGCTTACTAGATGGTCAGGACTAGATTCTATGTTCAGTGGTAGCTGGGGTTATGAATTAGCTTTTCTGCTCAAGCAGGGTAACAGGCTATGGCTCATAGCCTGTACAACTTGTTGTTTGGAAGCCTGAATGCGGCCTGAGTATGTATTGAATTATTTGGGTAGGAGAGGTCACAGGTTTTGCTCTGCAACTGGGAGAAGACATGAACTGTGCTTTCTTTTCAAGTTCCACTGTGCATAGGACTTTTGAATGAGCTATGTAGTTTCCCACGGTCTCTGGTTGGTTTCCCTGGTCAGACAAGCTAAAGACCTTATCCAGTAATAATCAGGGCTACAAATTAGGTTCTCTACTCTCATGCCATGGGAAAAACAGCTCTAAAAATTTTAAAGCTCTTTGTTGTTTAAATTGAGCAGACCTCCTCCCAAGTTCCCTGGCTGAATAGGGCACTGGCTTTAGTTTGCTAACTATAGGCTCTGTTTTTCTTGGCTAAAGCACAACTAACCCCACAACTTTCAGGGTTTTTGTTACAGTATTTCTGTTCAGATGGGGCCAGAAGACACTCTCCACAGTAAATAGGGCTATGTTTCAGCCCCCTTTCCTGAGCTGGAAAAGAAGGGGATGCTCTAGGCTACTCTCAATTTTCTAAACAGATTGTCTAGTGTGAAGGGCCTTAGTCTTATCACTAAATTAATCCCCCTACCCACGTGTAGGACAGAAGACTCCACACCCGGTACTGACATTGTTCTGGGGGCAATAAGCTCTGTACACCTCTTGACTCAAGTGCAAGTAGGCTGCATAACTCTTCTGGTCAGATACTGGAAGCACTCCATAGTGGGTGGGGATGTGACTCAGCACCTACCCTAGGCTTAGGAAAATTGGGATCTAGGGCTGGCAAAACTCATTTGGGAATCTGATTCAGGCAGTTCTATGCTGTGCCAAGTTCCCTGGTCACAATGTACCCCCATTTTGTTCTGCAGATTGGCAAAACTGCTGGTTGGGATTACTACCTGGGTACAACAGGTATAAACTCTGTCTGCTAAGATATACATCTTATTGTTGCTCTATTCTCCATCACAGTCAGATTTATGGTGACTAGGCCTCACACATTCTTCTGGAATTCCTGAAGAATGTATAGGTTTGCAGAGTAAGGATTCCCACAAAATGACTCACGATGCTGGGGGAGGCTTTATCCCCCTGGGTTCTCCATTCCCACTGGAGGATTTAGAGACTCAGTAGAGACTTCTCCATATAGTGCTTTGCTGTCCTGGGAAAGGGGTGATGTGAGAGAATCATAGGATTTCTCTTACTCTTCTAATGCAGTTTTTATTGGTCTCTAAGATGCAGGGGGTGCTTTAGACTTAATCCTTGTATTCTAGAATTCGCTCCATAGTATCTTATTCTTGAATAGATGTTAGCTGTTGTTCTTGTGAGGGGGAGCAATGTTTGGTATCACCTATGCTGCCATTTTGATGACATTTCCCCATGTTTTTGTTATCACAATTTATTTCTTTTCATATTATGTATTTGACAATTGTTGCTTAGATATTTTTAATACTTTTGTTTTATACTTTGATACCTACTCAACTTATCTTAGAGTTAAGTGATTCACACACTGCCATGGCAGTATTAAAATATTCTAAATACTTACCAGTTTTCTACTTTCATCTGCTTTATGTTTTTAACTAACATCATTTTTCTTCAGCTTAAAGAACTTCCTTTAGGGTTTCTTACAAGGCAGGTCTTGTGGTGATGAAATCTCTCAGCTTTTGTTTGCCTAAGGTTAACTCTCTTCTTCATTTGGGGAGGACAACTTTGCCAGGTAAGATATTCTTGGTTGGCATTTTTTTTTTTAATCTTTTCAGCACTTTGAATATATCATCTCATTGTCTTCTGGCCTGCAAGTTTTCTTCTGAGAAATCAACTGATAGCCTTTTGAGGTTCATTGTATGTGAAGAGTTTCTTTTCTCTTGATACTTTCAAAATTCTCTTTGCTTTTGACTTTTGACAATTTTATTATAATGTGTCCTGGTGAAGTCCTCTTTTGATTCAGTTTGGGGACCTATAAGTTTCATATACTTGTATGTACATATCTCTTCCTAAATATAAGGTGTTTTCAGCCTTTCTTTTGTTGTTATTGTTGTTAATTATGCTTTTTATCCCTTTCTCTTTCCCTTCTACTTCTTGGAGTTCCATAATGTATTTTGTTTAATAGTGTTACATTAAATCTCATAGGTTTTTTTCATTTTTTCCCCTCTAAGTTGGTAATTTAAATTTAATTATCTTTAAATTCTTAGGGTTTTTTTTTTTTTTCCCCTCTGTTTGATCAGATCTTCTGTTGGCACTCTCCGTGACACTTTTCACTTCAGTCATTCTACTCTTCAGCTCCAGAATTTGTGTTTGGTTCTTTAAAAAAATTTTTTTTTTCTATCTTTTTGTTGAACTTCTTGTTTTGTTCATGTGAACTTTTCTTCATTTCATTTTTTTATCTGCACTATCTATAGCTTGCTGAGCTTCCTTTAAAATAATTATTTAGAATTCTTCATCCAGCCTTCCATAGATATCCCTTTCTTTAGAGATTGTTATTGGAAAATTATTCTGTACCTTTAGTGGTGTCATTTTTGCCTTGGTCTTTGCATTAATGTCTGCACATTTGATTGAGCAGTCACCTCTTCCAACCATGGACTAGTTTTGGTAAGGAAAGAGCTTCACCCACCAGTGAGTGTGAGGTCACTGGTGCAATGGTTCTGACGCTGGGTAGGGAACAGCACCACAGTTTCCATGCAGCGACTTCAGTGAGACCAGGATTCTGGGAATCAGGTTCTCTTGCTGCAGAGCTCTTGCTCTGGTGTCCTAGGCATAGGTACTTGTGGAGTGGCTGCTGAGTCACTCTCTGAAGCATGAGTATTTGTAGAATAGCTGCAGTTTGTGACCTGGGCGTAATGTAACAGGAGGGAGAGGTGGCAAGCATCCTGGAATGGCATAACAGTGGTTCCTTCTTGGGGGAAAGGGGATATACAGAAATGTCTCTCTGTCTAGGGGTCTACTGCCATGATAACTATTGGTTACCTCAGTGGCAAAAGCTGCATATGTATTCCATGGAGCAGGCAGGCTAGTGGGGTCCAAGCTAATGAACACTATGGGGCCCTCTGCTGTAAAAGCTGTGAGGAGTCTGCAAATGTCAGCTTCTGTAAGGGTCAATGTGGACCATGCTGGCACCTGACAAATGGCCGAAACTGGTATTTTCCACCCTTCTTCATTCCCAACCATTTCCTGATATCTCAGTTATGCTAGTCTCTCCAGAAATCCTTTGCATTGTTATTCTGCCTGTCTCTCTCTTTTTTTTTTTCCCTCTGCTGTAGTGCTACACATTCTCCTTAGACTGTTGAGTTCTCCCAAGGCTGTTTTCATTCATGGTCAGTTGTACAATTATTGGGTTTTGTTGGGAAACAAAGACTCATATCTTGCCATACCATCTTGCTGACTTTACTCAAGGAAGGCTACTTCTGTTCCTGGTTTGCTGAGTTATTACCAAGAAGGGGTGTTGAATTTTGTCATATTTTTTTAATGCAACTGATATGATCATAGGATTACTCTGTTTCTTTACCTATTAGTGTGATGGATTCCATTAATTAATTTTTACATATTGAACCAGACTTGCAAATTTGAAATAAATTCCTCATTCATGTTATATGATTTTTTTAAAGTACTGTTGTATTTAATTTTTTTTGAGGATTTTTACATCTAAATTTATGAGGAGTATTAGTCTATAGTTTTTCCTATATATTAGTCTATATATATATATATAGACTATATATATAAAACTATATATATATAGTTTTTCCTATATATTAGTCTATAGTTTTTCCTAGTCTATAGTTTTTATGGTGTCTTTATCTCATTTTGATAATTATGGTTATACTAGCCTCATGTGTGTACTCTGCTTGTATTTTTGCAAAGAGATTGTGAAGATTTTGTATTTTTTTCTTCCTTTAATATATGATAGGGTTTACCAGTGAAACCATCTGGGCCTGGTACTTTCCTTTTTGGGGGAGGCTTATGACTATTTATTTAATTACTTAAGTAGATATAGACCTATTCAAATGACCTTGTGTGAGTTTTGATAGTTTATGCCTTTCAAAGGATTGATCCATTTGGTTTATCCAATTTGTGAGCATGGAGCTTTTAATAGTTTTCCTTTATTATTTTTTTGATGTCCAAGGGATCAGTATTAATGACCCTACTTTCATTTATGATATTGATATTTGTATCTTTTCTTTTCTTTACTTGGTGAATAACTTTGTAAATCTCTGAATTTATAAAATTTGCTTCCATCCAAGAAATCATTATTCACCTTATCTTCAAAATTTCTCTTATTTTTAAAATAAACTTCCTCAGTGTATATATTGGAATGACTCCCTCCTGATGAGATGCACAATTCTTCAGATACCACTTTGCTCCAGGGCAGGAAGCATTCACCAGAGATGACTTCTAAATTCACATTTTAAAATGTACAACAGGCTAAAATGCCATGTAACTGAAGAAGCATCACAGATAAATAACCTCAAGGCCTTTATCAAAGTTGTTAGAACACATTATTTTGAGACTATACTTCATGAGGTCATATGTTAGCAGTCTTACTTCTTGGCATATTAAATCATAATGTAAGAAATGTTACCATGCATTGTCTCAAAAAGTTTGCAAATATGTATAAAAAATTACTAGTCTATAATTTTGTACAAATTCAACAATATTCTAATTAAATTTTACTCACTCCATTCTCAGTTTCCTTGTCAAGTTCATCATACCCACATGCAAAGAAAGCAGTATTTTTCAAGAGACAACACTGTACCACTGCCTCATTCTCCTTGAATTTCTCTAGATGCCAGTAATTACTTTACTAAAGGGAGTGGTCATCTCCCAGACATAGGGAAATAGATTAAAACTTATTTAGTTTGATTTGGATTAATTAGGAGATATGATTTAATCTCTCAAACTACATAGAAGATAGATCATATAAAATGTAAAATCATCATCGCTTCTCAGCCTTTTGGCTAAGATCAAGTGAAAATGTAAAATCATCATAGGACAATGCCACTAAATCAACACAGATGTTTTGATTTATTTCTAAAATACAAGTAATACAGTCATTAAATAAGCCTGGAATCAGAAAGAAACTGAATCATAGTTCTACTGTCACTAACTGTAGTCTTAGACTATAAGAGTTACTTAATTCTCTCTAAACCTCAATTTTATCTTAAATAGGATGGGGGTAATAATTACTAGTTTATATAGAAATAATAGATGCAAAGGATTTTAGAAAAGTGCCTGGTAAGTGTCTATAAATATTAAGATGATAATGATGTCAATGATAATGATGATCAGTTGAATAATTCAAAGAACAGGAAGTACATTTGCTTACCTTACTTCAGGGTGACCCTTTTAAAAAACATTTGTATTGAGATCTAATTGACATATTATAAAATCACCAGTTTAAAGTGTATTGGTTTTAAGATACCATTTTAAAGTGTATCAGTGGTTTTAGTGTATTTAGAGAGTTGTGCATTATCACCATCTAAGTTGAGAATATTTTCATCATCCCCAAAAGCCATCCCATATCCATTAGCAATTATTTCCCACTCCAGATCCACCCCAAGTCCTAAGCTAATGCTAATCTTCTGTCTTATATAGTTACCTATTATAGATATTTATATAAAAGATATGCTACCATTTGTGGTCTCTTATAACTGGCTTTTTTCCCCCCACTCAACATTGTTTTTAAGATTTATCCAAGCTGTGGCATCTATCAGCACTTCATAATTGTTGTTTTTTTAATCCCCAAGTAATATTCCATTAGATGGATGCACATTGTATTTATTCACTCATTAGTTGATAGCTCTTTGGGGTTTTCCACTTTCTGGCTATTATAAATAATGCTGCTCTAATACTCATATATTATAAATTTTTGTGTGGACTTAAAAGTGGTGATTACTTTTAAAAGATTTATTTATTTATTTTAGAGAGAACATGTGAGCTTGGAGGAGAGGCACAGGGAGAGAATCTCAAGCAGACTTCCTACTGAGCACAGAACCTGACTCAGGGCTCCATCTCACAACCCTGAGATCATGACCTGAACTGAAATTAAGAGTTGGATGCTTAACCAACTGAGTCACCCAGGTGACCCCAAAGTGGTGATTTTTAGGAAGACATTCGAAAATTTCCTTTGGTAAATATGAAGAAACCCTGCCCAGACCCACTCCAAAGAAAGTCATGCTGTCCATTTTATGCTGTGTGAATGTCAGACAAGCTGATCTGTCCACTCCTTCATAGTGTGCCTCAGCTACAGAGAATCACCTCACTCAAGTTCATGCCCTTCCTGGGGCAGCCCATATAGAGTAACTGATTGGAAAAGGAATATAAAGACCAGCTATTTCAATTTGATATGGGACACTCTGATGGGCCCACTTGCTCAAGCGTTTCCATTGTGTTTGGCCAAGGTGTGTTGGCACTCCATAGTAGTTTGACTTCTTCCTATGTTCAGACTTGCTTCCTCCCCCTTTCTTCAAAGATTTTGATCCTTAATAAGTATCTTGTGCCACTAACTCCATCTCATCATTGTCTTCCTGGTAATTCAACCTGGAACATGTCTGAATGGAAATGATGTTGGGAAAGAATTAATGATAATGATCACTTGATGATGATAATCATAAGTCCTTCCTATCTCCAATCCGTTGATTCTAGGATTGCTTTGAAATCAAAAGACCAAGATACCCAGAGTGGTGGCATTTTATGGCCCTTGGTAAAAAGCAAATACAAGAGATTTCAGAGAAAGGTTCCCACATATCTGACATCAGGGTGACTGAAAGATTAAAACAAACAAATGAGCAAAAACATAAAGTCTGGAAAGTTCAAAGGATAAATCTGTGAATGGACTGACTTTTGCTCCAACATTTGCTATCCTATGGAACAATCTTTGACAGAGTAAAAATTCAGTACTACTTGATTCCTCAAACCTTCTAATCAGTGTTCTGTTGATCCAGACTACCCTAACTAGATATTTGCTAAAAATAAAAAGATATAAAGATGATCTTAGCTCAGATTCTCTGTACTGTTTCACTTAGGGCTTATAGTTCAATTTATAAAGAAACAAAATTAAAATTTTGGATAATGAACTATTAATCTGACACTTGGATGTGACTCATGGATGAAAAGGGATTCATTTCCTTGATCTTTAAACATGCTTCCATCTAAGATTGAGTATGAAACAAAGTTCATATCCATGATTTAGTCAGAACATCTGTTCTCTAATGGCCTTATTTAAGGCAACCTTAAAAAGAGAGAGAGAGAGAGGGAGGGGTGAGAAAAGGAAGAGAGGGAGAGGAATAACTAATGAGCAATTATCTGTCTGAATTTCCTAGTTAAGGTAGATTTACCAGGGAACTCAGAAAGAGGTTTGCTAGTAGTCCTTAACATGAATAAAGGACAATAGGATGTTAGTAGATCTTAAGTACCACAGACTTTTAAAGATGAATTTATAGTCTCTACAAGTATGTTGCCATCAATCTTGCCTTCCTAATATGCACTCTATAATTATAATCGATGATTGTCATGTTCTTTTCTGTGGAAAATCACATATCCATCCAACACAAGCACAATCAGATTGCTTTAGGAAATGTGAAATTCAATTGGCTAGCACATTTCAGACCAAGTTTAGTCACTGGCTCTTTATTTCCTCCACTTGTTTAGTTTACAATTCACATTTGGCTATTTCCTTAGAAATCTCACTTTGTTAGTGGTCCCTGGAGCCTGGATCTATTTTGTTTTCTTTCTTGAACTTATTCCAGTGCTTTGTTCTGAGAAATCATGGTCACTTTTTCTCAGAGCACCTGAGAGTTTACTTGCTATAATCCATCCACAGTTGCATCTTTGACCTTTGGAGACTTCTTAAATTACTATCCAATTACAAGTGTAGCTGTATATTTCAGCTCTCAGTGCCATCCTGCACAGAATCTTTCCCTCAGTTTTGTTGTCTTCTTAGTAAATTCTTCTATGTTGTAATGTTTTTAATAATAGATTGTATTCACTTGTATTCTTTAAAGATACTTCAAGGTCTTCATAACATATTGACAAATTATTCACCTTTCCTTTCATCCTAATGAAGAATTATTCTGCTGTCATTTCAACCCAAAAGATGCACTCTTTAGAACCAGAATCTTAGCAAGGGTCTCCACATAAGAACACTGGCACCATTATTATATTAAAGATTGTGAAATTTTAGAGTGTCATCTTTATAGGAAAAAAATGGTGCTTAGATTCTATGTAAGGTATTTGTGCTGTAGTCTGCCTATATGTGTGTGTGTGTGTGTGTGTGTATTGTGTGTGTGTATGAGAGAAAACAAGGGAAAATTCTAGTGTGAACTGTGTGTGTGTGTGTGTGTGTGTGTGTGTGTGTGTAAACCTGTGAAAATGTAATCAGAATCCTTACTTCAACAGTAAATTTGAATTGAACAGTTTAATAGTCTTCATGGCCCTTCTCTTAACAAAACATATTTACAGTTCCAAAAGCCACATGGTTGCTTCAGAATGTTCTCAACCACTGAATTGGCTCCTCTTCACACAAAGCCATTACTGGGGTTTCTATTTCCTGACCACTAAGCCTCCCTTTTAGCAGCAGGAGGGCACAGTCTCTCCTCTGGCTCCAGCTCTCTTCTGAAGAGGCATATTCAATCAGGAACTCTTCACCATCACAACCCTATTTGTATTTCAGGACTAAGTGGAAGATGGTTTTGGTTTTCCATGAACTGTACATACTTTAATTGATATTTTCTTCTGACAATCAGGTGCTTCTCATTCTTTGAAGAACATGTACCTTTAAAGGGTTAGTGTAGTTTTCCAATTTTTTTAATCCATGTTCTTCTCTCCCATAGCAAAATTGGGCTTTGGAATTACTTGCTGGAATACTCACTGGCTGGCTGCATAATTTAATTCATTTGGTTAACTATTTTTTGTTTTGTTTTGTTTTAAATCTGGTTGTTAGCAGACAGAAGGGCTACACCATGTTAATGAGGCCAAAAGCAATGACTCAGCCTGTGTCTGGAAGTGCTGATTTACCCTCATGGGATTGAGAGAAGAACCTCTTTAATCAAGATGAGATGATCAGCCTTGCTGCCATGGTGATAGAATTCGTGTTTCAGAGGTAGTCAGAATTGGATGGCACTCAGCATTCCCCTGGGGAGAAAGACACCAGTGCCAGAAACTCCAGTCTGCTCCCAGGCGATTTCAGGAACCAATTGCTTACCATGATGACGGTTCTTAATTATGAGTCACAGCAGTATTAGGTCAGGCATGTCTGGAGAGCTGTTGTTTTAACCTTACCCTTCTTAAATTTTGCTTGAGTAAAGTTCATTACAGTGTAATTTTATGGACACTTATTTTTTTTTAAAAATGACTTATTAAAAAACAGCATCCACAAACTCAAATCTGTTTGATTTGGTGTTTCTATTTTTTATTGAATTATAGTTGACATACAATGTTACATTAGTTTCAAGTGTATGACATAGTGATTTGACAACTTTATCTACTATGCTATGCTTATCACCAATGTAGCTACTCTCTGTCACTGTACAAAAACTAAATACAATACGATTTACTCTATCCCCTATGCCGCATCTCTCATTCCTGTGGCTTAATCATCCCATGACTTGATCCCGGCTCTCCATTCCCATTCCTCTTCCATTTTTCCCATCCCCTCACCCAACTTCCTTCTGGAAACCACCAATTTGTTCTGTTTTTATGGACCTATTTCTGCTCTGTTTGTTTTGTTTTTTTGATTCCCACATCAATGAAATCACACGGTATTTCTTTCTGACTTACTTCACTTAGCATGACGCACACACTTGAGGTCCACTCATGTTGCTGCAAATGGCAATATTTCATTCTTTTTTCATGGTGGTGTAATGATTCATTATTTGTATGTATTTCTGTGCATGTGAGTGTACGCTTAGGTATGTGTGTGCATGTATATACACACCATGACTTCTTTATCCGCCTGACAATAGGCACTTTTGTTGCTTCCATATCTTGCCTGTTATAAGTAATGCCGCTGTAAACATAGGGGTGCATGTATCTTTTCATGTTAGTGTTTTTTTTCCTCTGGGTAAATACCCTGTAGTGGTATTTTAGACCATACAGTAATTCTATTTTTAATTTTTTGAAAAGACTCCATACAGTTTTCCACAGTGGCTGCACCAATTTATTCCCACCAACAGTGTATAAGGGCTCCTTTTCCTCCACATCCTTGCCAACACTTGTTATTTCTTGTCTTTTTGACTCTAGTTATTCTGACAGATGTCATTGTGGTTTTGATTCACATTTCCCTGATGATGAGTGATGTTAATCATCTTTCCATATGTCTATTTACCATCTGTATGTCTCCTTTGGAAAAATCGCTATTCAGGTCCTCTGTCTATTTTATTTCTGCCCATTTTTTAATTGATTCTTGGTAAAATGTCTATTTTTGACCAGTACCACACTGTTTTAACTACTATAGCTTTGTAGTATAACTTGAAATCTGGGATTGTAATACCTTCAGCTTTGCGTTTCCTTAAGATTTCTTTGGCTATTCAGGGTTTTTTGTTGTTCCATACAAATTTTAGCATTATTTTTTCTAGTTCTGTGAAAAATGCTGTTGGTATTTTGATAGAGATTGCATTAAATCTGTAGATAGCTTTGGGTAGTATGGACATTTTAATGATATTCCAACTTATGGACATGAAATGTCTTTCCATTTGTTTGTGTCCAATTTCTTTCATCAATATTTTATAGTTTTCAAAATATAGATCTTTCCCCTCTAGATTAAGTTTATTCCTAGATATTTTATTATTATTTGTGCAATTATAAATGGGATTGTTTTCTTAATTTCTTTTTCTGCTACTTAATTATGAGAATATAGAAGTGCAAAAGATTTTTGTATATTAATTTTGTACCTGGCAACCTTATTGAATTTATTTATCAGATCTAATAATTTTTTTGGTAGAGTCCATAGGGTTTTCTGTATATAGTACTTGTCATCTGAAAATAGTGACAGTTTTACTTCTGTCTTACCAATTTGGATGCCTTTTCTTTCTTTTTATTGTCTAATTGCTGTGGCTATAACTTCTAGTACTATGTTGAATAAAAGTTGCAAGGTAGACATTCTTGTCTTGTTCCTGATGTTGGAGGAAAAGCACCAAGTTTTCCCCCTTTTAGGATGATATTTGTTGTGGGGTTTTCATATGAAGCCTTTATTATGTTGAGGTATGTTCCTTTTAAAAATTTTGTTGAGAGTTCTTATCATTAAAAAAATATTGTATTTTGTCAAATTCCATTTCCACATCTAATGAGATGGTCATATGGTTTTAATCCTTTTTCTTATTTGATGTGTCACAGTGATATTGGACAACCCTTGCATTCCTGGAATAAATCCTATCACTTTGAATGATTTAAAAAAAATATTGTTGAATTCTGTTTGCTAGTATTTTGCTGAAGATTTTTGCATCTATATTCATTGGAGAAATTGGCCTTTGCTTTCTTTTTCTTTTTTCTTTCTTTTTTGTGTTTGGTAGAGTCTTTGATTTTTGTATCAGAGTAATGATGGCTTCATGCAATGTGTTTGGAAACTTTCCTTCCTTTTCTATTTTTTTTTTTTATTTTGGGGTACTTTATTATTTTTTTTAAGCTTTATTTAAACATATAATGTAACCCCACCACCCTCTCCCAACCCCTCTCCCCCCCACCCCCCTCAGTTTGTTTTATGACATTAAGAGTCTCTTTTGGTTTGTCTCCCTCCCGATACCATCTTGTTTCATTTTTACTTTTCCTACCACCTTAACTCCCACCCCCGTTGCATCTCCACTTCCTCATATCAGGGAGATCATGTGATAGTTGTCTTTATCCAGTTGACTTATTTCACTAAGCATAATATGCTCTAGTTCCATCCATGTCGTCGCAAATGGTAAGATTTCATTTCTTTTGATGGCTGCATAGTATTCCATCGTATATATATATATCACCTCTTCTTTATCCATTCATCTGTTGATGGACATCTAGGTTCTTTCCATAACTTGGCTATTGTGGACATTGCTGCTATAAACATTCGGGTACACGTGCCCCTTTGGATCACTACGTTTGTATCTTTAGGGTAAATACCCAGTAGTGCAATTGCTGGGTCATAAGGTAGCTCTATTTTCAATTTTTTGAGGAACCTCCATGCTGTTTTCCAGAGTGGTTGCACCAGCTTGCATTCCCACCAACAGTGTAGGAGGGTTCCCCTTTCTCCGCATCCTCGCCAGCATCTGTCATTTCGTGACTTGTTCATTTTAGCCATTCTGACTGGTGTGAGGTGGTATCTCATTGTGGTTTTGATTTGTATTTCCCTGATGCCCAGTGATGTGGAGCACTTTTTCATGTGTCTGTTGGCCATCTGGATGTCTTCTTTGCAGAAATGTCTGTTCATGTCCTCTGCCCATTTCTTGATTGGATTATTTGTTCTTTGGGTGTTGAGTTTGCTAAGCTCTTTGTAGATTTTGGATACTAGCCCTTTATCTGATATGTCGTTTGCAAATATCTTTTCCTACTCTGTCAGTTGTCTTTTGGTTTTGTTGACTGTTTCCTTTGCTGTGCAAAAGCTTTTGATCTTGATGAAGTCCCAATAGTTCATTTTTTCCCTTGCTTCCCTTGCCTTTGGCGTTGTTCCTAGGAAGAAGTTGCTGCGGTTGAGGTCGAAGAGGTTGCTGCCTGTGTTCTCCTCAAGGATTTTGATGGATTCCTTTCTCACGTTGAGGTCCTTCATCCATTTTGAGTCTATTTTTGTGTGTGGTGTAAGGAAATGGTCCAATTTCATTTTTCTGCATGTGGCTGTCCAATTTTCCCAACACCATTTGTTGAAGAGGCTGTCTTTTTTCCATTGGATATTCTTTCCTGCTTTATCGAAGATTAGTTGACCATAGAGTTGAGGGTCTATTTCTGGGCTCTCTATTCTGTTCCATTGATCTATGTGTCTGTTTTTGTGCCAGTACCATACTGTCTTGATGATGACAGCTTTGTAATAGAGCTTGAAGTCTGGAATTGTGATGCCACCAACTTTGGCTTTCTTTTTCAATATTCCTTTGGCTATTCGAGGTCTTTTCTGGTTCCATATAAATTTTAGGATTATTTGTTCCATTTCTTTGAAAAAATTGGATGGGATTTTGATAGGCATTGCATTAAATGTGTAGATAGCTTTAGGTAGCATAGACATTTTCACAATGTTTATTCTTCCAATCCATGAACATGGAACATTTTTCCATTTCTTTGTATCTTCCTCAATTTCTTTCATGAGTACTTTATAGTTCTCTGAGTATAGATTCTTTGCCTCTTTGGTGAGGTTTATTCCTAGGTATCTTATGGTTTTGGGTGTAATTGTAAATGGGATTGACTCCTTAATTTCTCTTTCTTCTGTCTTGTTGTTGGTATAAAGAAATGCAACTGATTTCTATGCATTCATTTTATATCCTGACACTTTACTGAATTCCTGTACAAGTTCTAGCAGTTTTGGAGTGGAGCCTTTTGGGTTTTCCACATATAGTATCATATCATCTGCAAAGAGCGATAGTTTGACTTCTTCTTTGCTGATTTGGATGCCTTTAATTTCTTTTGTTGTCTGATTGCTGAGGCTAGGACTTCTAGTACTATGTTGAATAGTAGTGGTGATAATGGACATCCCTGCTGTGTTCCTGACCTTAACGGAAAAGCTCTCAGTTTTTCTCCATTGAGAATGATACTTGCCGTGGGTTTTTCATAGATGGCTTTGATAATATTGAGGTATGTGCCTTCTATCCCTACACTTTGAAGAGTTTTGATTAGGAAGGGATGTTGCACTTTGTCAAATGCTTTTTCAGCATCTATTGAGAGTATCATATGGTTCTTGTTCTTTCTTTTGTTAATGTACTGTATCACATTGATTGATTTGCGGATGTTGAACCAACCCTGCTGCCCTGGAATAAATCCCATTTGGTCATGGTGAATAATCCTTTTAATGTACTGTTGGATCCTATTGGCTAGTATTTTGGTGAGAAATTTCGCATCTGTGTTCATCAAGGATATTGGTCTGTAATTCTCTTTTTTGATGGGATCCTTGTCTGGTTTGGGGATCAAGGTGATGCTGGCCTCATAAAATGAGTTTGGAAGTTTTCCTTCCATTTCTATTTTTTGGAACAGTTTCAGGAGAATAGGAATTAATTCTTCTTTAAATGTTTGGTAGAATTCCCCTGGGAAGCCATCTGGCCCTGGGCTTTTGTTTGTTTGGAGATTTTTGATGACTGTTTCAATCTCCTTACTGGTTATGGGCCTATTCAGGTTTTCTATTTCTTCCTGGTTCAGTTTTGGCAGTTTATATGTCTCTAGGAAAGCATCCATTTCTTCTAGATTGTCGAATTTGTTGGCATAGAATTGTTCATAATATGTTCTTATGATTGTTTGTATTTCTTTGGTGTTGGTTGTGATCTCTCCTCTTTCATTCATGATTTTATTTATTTGGGTCCTTTCTCTTTTCTTTTGGATAAGTCTCTCCAGGGGTTTATCAATCTTATTAATTCTTTCAAAGAACCAGCTCCTAGTTTCATTGATTTGTTCTATTGTTTTTTTGGTTTCTATTTCATTGATTTCTGCTTTGATCTTTATTATTTCTCTTCTCCTGCTGGGTTTAGGCTTTCTTTGTTGTTCTCTCTCGAGTTCCTTAAGGTGTAGGGTTAGGTTGTGTATTTGAGACCTTTCCTGTTTCTTGAGATAGGCTTGTATCACTATATATTTTCCTCTCAGGACTGCCTTTGTTGTGTCCCACAGATTTTGGACCGTTGTGTTTTCATTATCATTTGTTTCCATGGTTTTTTCCAATTCTTCTTTAATTTCCTGGTTGACCCATTCATTTTTTAGAAGGATGCTGTTGAGTCTCCATGTATTTGTGCTCTTTCCACATTTCCTCTTGTGACTGAGTTCTAGCTTCAGAGCATTGTGGTCTGAAAATATGCAGGGAATGACCCCAATCTTTTGATACCTGTTGAGACCTGATTTATGACCCAGGATGTGATCTATTCTGGAGAATGTTCCATGGGCACTAGAGAAGAATGTGTATTCTGTTGTTTTGGGGTAGAATGTTCTGAATATATCTGTGATGTCCATCTCGTCTAGTGTGTCTTTTAAGACCTTTATTTCCTTGTTGATCTTTTGCTTGGATGATCTGTCCATTTCAGTGCGGGGTGTGTTAAAGTCTCCAACTATTATTGTATTCTTGTCAATGTGTTTCTTTGATTTTGTTATTAATTGGTTTATATAGTTGGCTGCTCCCATGTTAGGGGCATAGATATTTAAAATTGTTAGATCTTCTTGTTGGACAGACCCTTTGAGTATGATGTAGTGTCCTTCCTCATCTCTTATTATAGTCTTTGGCTTAAAATCTAATTGATCTGATATAAGGATTGCCACCGCTTTCTTCTGATGTCCGTTAGCATGGTAAATTGTTTTCCACCCCCTCACTTTCAATCTGGAGGTGTCTTCAGGTCTAAAATGAGTTTCTTGTAGGCAGCATATGGATGGGTTTTGTTTTTTTATCCATTCTGAAACCCTGTGTCTTTTGATTGGGGCATTTAGCCCATTTACATTCAGGGTAACTATTGAGAGATATGAATTTAGTGCTATTGTATTGCCTGTATGGTGATTGTTACTGTATAATGTCTCTGTTCCTTTCTGGTAATACTTTTAGGGTCTCTCTTTGCTTAGAGGACCCCTTTCAATATTTCCTGTAGAGCTGGTTTGGTGTTTACAAACTCTTTCAGTTTTTGTTTGTCCTGGAAGCTTTTTATCTCTCCTTCTATTTTCAATGATAACCTAGCTGGATAAAGTATTCTTGGCTGCATGTTTTTCCCGTTTAGTGCTCTGAATATATCATGCCAGTTCTTTCTGGCCTGCCAGGTCTCTGTGGATAAGTCTGCTGCCAATCTAATATTTTTACCATTGTATGTTACAGACTTCTTGTCCCGTGCTGCTTTCAGGATTTTCTCTTTGTTGCTAAGACTTGTAAATTTTACTATTAGATGGCGGGGTGTGGGCCGATTCCTGTTGATTTTGAGGGGTGTTCTCTGCACCTCCTGGATTTTCATGCTTGTTCCCCTTGCTATATTAAGGAAATTCTCTACAATAATCCTCTCCAGTATACCTTCTGCTCCTCTTTCTCTTTCTTCTTCTTCTGGAATCCCAATTATTCTAATGTTTTGTCTTATGGCATCACTTATCTCTCGAATTCTCCCCTCGTGGTCCAGTAGTTGTTTGTCTCTCTTTTGCTCAGCTTCTTTATTCTCTGTCATTTGGTCTTCTATATCACTAATTCTGTCTTCTGCCTCATTTATCCTAGCAGTAAGAGCCTCCATTTTTTATTGCACCTCATTAATAGCTTTTTAAATTTCAACTTGATTAGACTTTAGTTCTTTTATTTCTCCAGAAAGGGCTTTTATTTCTCCTGACAGGGTTTCTCTAATATCTTCCATGCCTTTTTCGAGCCCGGCTAGAACCTTGAGACATCATCCTGAATTCCAGATCTGACATATTACCAATGTCTGTATTGATTAGGTCCCTAGCCTTCGGTCCTGTCTCCTGCTCTTTTTTTTGTGGTGAGTTTTTCCACCTTGTCATTTTGTCCAGATAAGAATCCGCTGTTCTCCTTGTTAAGTGAACTTGGTCTTGGCTGGATTTCTTTGATCTTCTGGGGGAGGGGCCTGTTGTAGTGATTCTCAAGTGTCTTTGCCCCAGGCGGAATTGCACCGCCCTTACCAGGGGCCGGGCTAAGTAATCCTCTCAGGTTTGCTTTCAGGAGCTTTTGTTCCCTGAACTCTTTCTGTAGAGTTCCAGAGGACGGGAATGACAATGGCGGCCTCCCAATCTGCGGTTCAGAGGAGCTGAGAGCTAGGGGCCCCAGTCTTCAGTGTGCCTTCATAGAAAAGCGTTTAATCCCTCTGGTCTCCCCAGCCCCCGTTTGCGCCCAGAGACCACGCGCGCCCGGAGACTGCGCTCAGAGAAATTGTTAGTAATCAGTCCCATCTCACTGGCTTCTGGGAGTGCTCCGAGCTCACCCAGCCTGTGACCAAGTGTCTCTGTCTCTGGCAGAGTCCTACCTGGAGTCTCCGAACCCCATAGATCCCTGAGCTCTCCTGGGTCGGAGTCTCCCCGGATCTTGTGGGGACCCCTCGCACAGAGCACCGGCCTGTGCCACAGAGCACCGGTCCGTGTCACAGACCACTAGGAAACCTCGGCTCTGTCTCTGCAGCCGGCTTCCCCGCTCTAATACCTGTGAGTTCTGCGACACTCACACACCCCCGATCCTTCTGTGACCACGCGGGACCTGAGTCCACGTTGTCCCCGTGAGGTCTTCACCCCAGTTTAGCCTCTGGAGCGATGTCCCTCCGTGGAGCAGACTTTTAAATGTCCTGATTTTGTGCTCCGCCGCTTGCCGGGAGCCGGCCCCTCCCCCTGGGGTCTATCTTCCCATCGCTTTGGATTCACTTCTCCGCTGGTCCTACCTTTTAGAAAGTGGTCAATTTTCTGTTTCTAGAATTGTTGTTTTTCTTCTCTTCGATCTCCTGTTGGATTCGTAGGTGTTCGGAATGGTTTGATAGGCTATCTAGCTGATCTCCTGCTGTCTGATGTCGTCTCAGCCTGCTACTTCTCCGCCATCTTGACTCCTCCCCTCCTTTTCTATTTTTTTGGAATAGTTTCAGGAGATAGGTATTAACTCTGTTTTATTTTATTTTGTATTATTTTTTTGAAAAGTTTATTTGTGTGTGTGTGTGTGTAGGAGAGAGTGTGTATGCATTAACAAGGGGAGGAATAGAGAGAGAGGAGAGAAAGAATCCCAAGAAGATTGTGCCAAGCCCAGAGCCTGTGTTAGGGCTCAATCCCATGATCCCAAGACCATGATCTGAGCTGAAACTAAGAGATGTTTAACCCACTGAGCCATACAGGCACCCCTTAACTCTTCTTTTAATGTTTGGTAGAATCCATCTGCTCCTGGACTTTTGTTTGTTGGAGGTTTTTAAATTACCAGTTCAGTGTTGTTAACAGTAATTGGATTGTTCAGATTCTCTAGATCTTCCTAATTCAGTTTTGGAGGATTGTATGTTTCTAGGAATTTATCGATTTCTTCTAGGTTGTGCAATTTGTTAATGTATAATTCTTCATATTAGGCTCTTAGAATCCATTATATCTCTATGGTGTTAATTGCTACTTCTTTCATTTTTGATTTAATTATTTGGGTACTCTCTTTTTTTTTTTTCTTGATGAGTATGGTGAAAGGTTTACCATTCTTTTTTATCCTTTCAAAGAACTAAGTCTTGGTTTAATTGGTATTTTCTATTGCTGGTCTCTATTTCATTCATTTCTGCTTTGATCTTTATTATTTCCTTCCTTCTACTAACTTTGGGTTTTGATTGTTCTTTTTCTAATACCTTTGGGTATAACATTAGATTGTTCAAGATTTTTTTTCTTGTTCTTTGAAGTAGGCCTATATCACCACAAATTTCTGTTTTAGAACTGCTTTTGCTACATCCCAAAGATTTTGAATCATTGTGTTTTTATTTTCATGTGTCTCCATGTATTTTTTTTTTATTTCCTCCTTGGTATTTTTCATTTGCCTATTGGTTGTTTGGTAGCATCTTGTTTGGTCTCCACCTGTTTGTGTTTTTTCTAGATTTTTCGTTGAATTGACTTCTAGTTTCATACCATTATTGTCAGAAAAGATGGCCAATATTATTTCAGTCTTCTTATATTTATTGATACTTATTCTGTGGCCTAATATGTGATCTATCCTGGAGAATGTTCCATGTGCACTTGAAAAGAATGTGTATTCTGTTGTCTTTAGATGGAATGTTCTTTCTATATCTGTTAAGTCCGTCTGGTCTAATGCAACATTCAAAGATACTGTTTATTTATTATCTGCCGGATGATATATCCATTGATACAGGTGGGGTATTAAAGTCTCCTACTATTATTGTATTACTGTTAGTCTCTCCCTTTTTGTGCTAATATTGGCTTTATGCATTGAGGTGCTCCACTGTTGGGTATATAAATATTTCATGTGTTATATCCTTTTGTTGGATTGACCCCTTTATCATTATGCAATGTCCTTCTTTGTCTCTTGTCCTAAAGTCCATTTTATTTGATATAAATATTGCATCTATGGCCTTTTTTTTTTTTTTTTTTGGCTTTCATTGGCATGGAATATATTTTTCCATCCTTTCACTTTCAATCTGTTCATATCTTTAGGTCTGAAATGAGTCTCTTGCAGGCAGCATATAGATGGGTCTTGCTTTTTTAATCCATTTTATCACCATGTCTTTTGATTGGAGCATTTAAACCATTTAAATTTAAAATAATTCAGTGTGTACTTATTGTCATTTTGTTAATTGTTTTTTGGTTGCTTTTGTAGTTCTTCTCTGTTCCTTTCTTCTCTTGCTGTCTTTCCCTGTAATTGAGAACTTTATTTAGTGCTATGCTTGGCTTTCTTTCTCTTTATTTATTTACTTATTTATATGAGATTCATATATAACGTGGTGAATATATATAGAAATATATAATAAGATAACAGTCATTTAAGTTTGAGCACATTATAAAAGGACTTCATTTTTATTACCCGTTCTACATTTTGCATATATCTTGTCATGCTTACATCTTTTAATTTTGTTAATCCACTTAACTAATTTTTAAAATATAATTGTTTTTGTCTTTTAACCTTAATGTTAGCCTTACAAGTGATTGCTCTACTACCTTTGCTGTATGTTTATTTTTACTCATGAAATTTTTTCCTTTCATAATTTTCTTTTTTCTTTTTTTTTAAGATTTTATTTATTTATTTGACAGACAGAGATCACAAGTAGGCAGAGAGGCAGGCAGAGAGAGAGGAAGGGAAGCAGGCTCCCAGCTGAGCAGAGGGCCCAATGCGGGGCTCAATCCCATGACCCTGGGATCATGACCTGAGCCGAAGGCAGAGACTTTAACCCACTGAGCCACCCAGGCGCCCTTCATAATTTTCTTCTAATTATGGATTTCTCTTTTCCATTAAAGAAGTCACTTTAACATTTCTTTTAAGGTTGGTTTAGTGGTGATCAACTACTTGAACTTTTGTTTGCCTGGAAAACTCTTTACCTCTCTTTCAGTTTTGAATAAACTTGTGAGGTTGACTATTTTTGGTTGTGGGTTTTTTCCTTTGAGTAATATATAACATTCATTCCTTCTGACCTGCAAAGTTTTTGCCGAAAAATCAGCTGATTGCCTTATGGATCTTCCCTTGTACTTGATGAGTTGTTTTGCTCTTGCTGCATTTAAATTCTCTTTATCCTTAACCTTTGACATTTTTTTTTAAAGATTTTATTTATTTATTTGTTAGAGAGAGATCGAGCACAGGCAGACAGAGAGGCAGGCAGAGAGGCAGGCAGAGGCAGAGGGAGAAGCAGGCTCCCCACTAAGCAAGGAGCCCAATGTGGGACTCGATCCCATGATGCTGGGATCATGACCCGAGCCGAAGGCAGCCACTCAACCAACTGAGCTACCCAGGCATCCCAACCTTTGACATTTTAATTATATGTTGTGGTGTGGACCTCCTTGGGCTCATCTTGTTTGGAGATGTCTTTGCTTCCTGAACCTGGATGTCTTTCCTTCCTCAGGTTAGGAGAATTTTCAGCTATATTTTTTTCAAATAAATTTTCTGCCCCCTTTATCTCTTTTTATACCTTCTGATACTCCTATAATGCTAATATTTGCTTGTTTGATGTCATCCAAGAGATCCCTTAATCTGTCCTTTTTATTTTATTTATTTTTATTTTTATTTTTTTCTGTTCATCTTGGGCCACTTTCCATTACCCTGTCTTCCAGATGGCTGATTCATTCTTCTGTATCCACTAATCTGTTGATTCCTTCTCGTGTGTTTTTCATTTCACTCATTGTATTCTTCAAATATAATTGCTCTTAAAAATATTTTTTCTTTTCAGAAATGTCTGTCATGTCCTCTGCCCATTTCTTGATTGGAAGACATTCAGATGGCCAACAGACACATGAAAAAGTGCTTCACATTACTCGGCATCAGGAAAATACAAATCAAAACCACAGTGAGATACCACCTCACACCAGTCAGAATGGCTAAAATTAATAAGTCAGGAAATGACAGATGCTGGTGAGGATGTGGAGAAAGGGGAACCCTCCTACACTGTTGGTGGGAATGCAAGCTGGTGCATCCACTCTGGAAAACAGCATGGAGGTTCCTCAAAAAGTTGAAAATAGAGTTACCCTACAACCCAGCAATCGCACTACTGGGTATTTATCCTAGAGATACAAATGTAGTGATCTGAAGGGGCACGTGCACCCAAATGTTTATGGCAGCAATGTCCACAATAGCCAAACTATGGAAAGAACCTAGATGTCCATCAATAGATGGATAAAGAAGATGTGGTGTATATATATACAATGGAATACTGTGCAGCCATCAAAAGAAATGAAATCTTGCCATTTGCCGTGACGTGGATGGAACTAGAGGGTATTATGCTTAGCGAAATAAGTCAATAAGAGAAAGAAAATTATCATATCATCTCCCTGATATGAGGAAGTTGAGAGGCAACATGAGGGGTTAGGGGGGGTAGGAAAGGAATAAATGAAACAAGATGGGATCAGGAAGGAGACAAACGATAAAAGACTCTGAATCTCACAAAACAAACTGAAGGTTGCTGGTGGGGGGGGGTAGGGAGAGTTTGGTTGGGTTATGGACATTGGGGGAGGTGTGTGCTATGGTGACTGCTGTGAAGTGTGTAAAACTGGAGATTCACAGACCTGTACCCCTGGGGCTAATAATACATTATATGTTAATAAAAAAATTAAAAATTATAAAAGGGGCGACTGGGTGGCTCAGTGGGTTAAAGCCTCTGCCTTCAGCTCAGGTCATGGTTTCAGGGTCCTGGGATGGAGTCCCGCATCAGGCTCGCTACTCAGCAGGGAGCCTGCTTCCTCCTCTCTCTCTGCCTGCCTCTCTGCCTACTTGTGATCTCTATCAAATAAATAAATAAAAAATCTTTAAAAAAAAGATTAAAAAATGTGAAAAAATATTTTCCTTTATTTTAATTCCAGAAAATTAATATATAGTATTATATTAGTTTCAGGTGTACAATATATAGTTATCAAAATTTCCATACATCACCCTGCACTCATCATGACAAGCTTGCCCTCCTTAGTATCCATTGCCTATTTCACCCATCCCCTTACCCATTTCCCTAGTAAACATCAGTTCTTTATAGTTAGGAGTCTGTTTCTTGATTTCTTGCTCTCTCTCTCTCTTTTCCTTTGTACTTTGTTCATTTGTTTTGTGTCTTAAAAATTCCACATATGAGTGAGATCATATGGGATTTGTCTTTCTCTGACTTATTTTCCTTAGCATTATACTTTCCAGCTCCATCCATATCTTGCAAATGGCAAGATTTCATTCTTTTTCTTCTTGACTGAATAACATTAAATTATATCTATATATCTGTATATAGATATACACAACACCTCTTCTCCATCCATTCATTTATTGATGGACATGGGCTACTACCATAATTTGACTATTGTTTTTTTTTTAAGATTTTGTCTATTTGATAGACAGAAATCACAAATAGGCAGAGAGGCAGGCAGAGAGAGGGTGGGAAGCAGGCTCCCCGCTGAGCAGAGAGCCTGATACAGGGCTCGATCCCAGGACCCTGAGATCATGATCTGAGCCGAAGGCAGAGGCTTAACCCACTGAGCCACCCAGGTACCCCATAATTTGACTATTGTAAATAATGCTGCTATAAATGAGTGCATGTATCCTTTTGAATTAGTGTTTTTATATTTTGGGGTATATACCTTATAGTGCAATTACTGCATTGTAGGGTAGTTCTATTTTTAACTTTTTGAGGAACTCCATACTGTTTTCCACAGTGGCTACCTCAGTTTACTTTCCCAACAGTGCATGAGGGATCATTTTTCTCCACATCCTCACCAATGCTTGTTGTTTCTTGTGGTTTTTATTTTAGCCATTCTGGTAGGTGTGAAGTGATATCTCATTTTATATTTGATTTGCAATTTCACGATGGTGAGTGATGTTGAGAATGTTTTCATGTGTCTGTTGGCCATCTGTATGTCTTCTTTGAAAAATGTCTGTTCATGTTTTCTTCCCATTTTTTAATTAGATTATTTGCTTTCTGAGTGTTAAGCTTTATAAATTATATATATATATATATATATTGGATACTAACCCTTTACCAGATATATCATTTGCAAATATCTTCTCCCTTTCTAGGTTGCCTTTTGATTTATTGATTGTTTCCTTTGCTATACAAAAACATTTTATTTTATTGTAATCCCAGTAGTTTATTTTTGCTTTTATTTCCCTTGCCTCAGGAGATATCTAGAAAGAAGTTGCTGCAGAATATTTTAAAGAGGTTATTTTCTGTGCTCTCTTCTAAGATTTTTGTGGTTTCAGGTCTCACATTTAAGTTTTTAGTCCATTTTTTTAAAAAGTTTTTTTTTAAGTAATCTCTATACCCAACATGGGGCTTGAACTCACAACCCCAAGATCAATAATCAGATGATCCATTAACTGAGCCATCCAGGTGCCCTGGTTTTAAATCCATTTTGAATTTGTTTTTGTAAATGGTGTAAGAAAGTGGTTCAGTTTCATTTTTGGGGATATTGCTACCTAGTTTTCCCAGCACCATTTGTTAAAGAGATAGTCTTTTCCCCATTGGATCTTTTTTCCTGCTTTTTTGAAGGTGAACTGTGTGATTATAGGTTCATTTCTGGGTTTTCTTTCTATTTTGTTCTATTGATCTGTGTATCTATTTTTGTGCAGGTATGATACTCTTTTGATTACTACAGCTTTGTAATATTACTTGAAGTCTGTTTTGGCTAATTGGGGTCTTTTGTAGTTCCATGAAAATATTAAGATTGTTTGTTCTAGCTTTGTGAAAAATGCTGTTGGTGTTTTGATAGGAATTGCATTAAATGTGTAGATTGCTTTGGGTAGTATAGACATTTTAATACTATTTGTTTTCCAGTCCATGAACACAGAATGTTTTTCTATTTCTTTATGTCATTTTCAATTTCTTTCATTACTGTCTTATAGTTTTCAGAGGGCAGGTCTTTCACCTCTTTGGTTAGGTTTATTTCCAACTATCTTATTTTTTATGTTGCAATTGTGAATGGGAATGATTTCTTAATTCCTCTTTCTACTTCTTCATTATTGGTGTATAGAAATGTAGCAGATTTCTGTATTTTGATTTTGTATCCTGCAACTTTACTGAACTCATTCGTTCTGGCAGTTTTTTGGTGGAGTATATATATTCTGTCACATCATCTGCAAATAGTAAAAGTTGTACTTCTTTCTTGCTGATGTGCATACCTTGTATTTCTTTTTGCTGTCTGATTTCTGTGACTCGGACTTCTAAGATTATGTTGAATAAAAGGGGTGAAAATGGATATTCCTGTTTTATTTCTGATCATAGAGGAAAAGCTCTCAGTACTCTCCCCCGACCCCGTTAGGATGATATTAGTTGTAAGTTTTTCATATATGGTCTTTCTTATGTTGAAGTATGTTCCCTCCAAATCTACATTGTTGAGTTTTTTTTTTTTTAAATCATGAATAGATGTACTTTGTCAAGTGTTTTTTCTTGAAATGATTATATTCTTATCCTTTCTTTTATTAAGGATGTATTATGTTGATTGATTTGCAAATATTGAACCACCCTTATAGCAACAAATTCCACTTGATCATGGGGAATGATTTTTTTAATATATTGTTGGATTTGGTTTGCTAGTATTTTCTTGAGGATTTTTGCATCTATGTTCATCAGAGATATTGGTCTGCAGTTCTCTTTTTTGTGTGGTGGCTTTATCTGGTTTTGGAATCAGAGTAATACTGGACTCATAGAATGAACTTGGAAGTTTTCCTTTTATTTTTTGGAGTAGTTTGAGGAGAATAGGTATTAACTCTTCTTTTTTTTTTAATATTTAATTTTTTTTTTTACTTTATTTAAGCTTTATTTAACCATATGATGTAACCCCACCACCCTCACCCAACCCCTCTTCCCCCCACCCCCCTCAGTTTGTTTTATGACATTAAGAGTCTCTTTTGGTTTTTCTCCCTCCCGATCCCATCTTCTTTCATTTTTACTTTTCCTACCACCTTAACTCCCACCCCCGTTGCATCTCCACTTCCTCATATCAGGGAGATCATGTGGTAGTTGAGATACCACCTCACACCAGTCAGAATGGCTAAAATGAACAAGTCAGGAAATGACAGATGCTGGCGAGGATGTGGAGAAAGGGAAACCCTCCTACACTGTTGGTGGGAATGCAAGCTGGTGCAACCACTCTGGAAAACAGCATGGAGGTTCCTTAAAAAATTGAAAATAGAGCTACCTTATGACCCAGCAATTGCACTACTGGGTATTTATCCTAAAGATACAAACGTAGTGATCCAAAGGGGCACGTGTACCCGAATGTTTATAGCAGCAATGTCCACAATAGCCAAGTTATGGAAAGAACCTAGATGTCCATCAACAGATGAATGGATAAAGAAGATGTGGTATATATATACGATGGAATACTATGCAGCCATCAAAAGAAATGAAATCTTACCATTTGCGACGACATGGATGGAACTAGAGTGTATTATGCTTAGCGAAATAAGTCAACTGGTATTAACTTTTCTTAACTGTTTGCTAGAATTCACCTGTGAAACCATCTGGTCCTTTTGTTCATTAGGACTTTTGTTCGTTAGGAAGTTTTTGATACTGATTCAATTCCTTTGCTGGTTATTCGTCTTAAAACAAACTTTCTATTTCTTCCTGTTTAATTTTGGTAATTTATATGTTTCTAGGAATTTACCAGTTTCTTCTAGGTTGTCCACATTGTTGGCATATAGTTTTTATAAAATTCTTTTGCAATTTTTTGCTCTTTGATGTTGGTTATTATGTCTCCTTTCTCATTTGTGGTTTTTTTTATTTGAGTTCTTTGTCTTTTCTTTTTATTAAGTTTGACAGGAAAGTATCAATTTCATTACTTTTTTCAAAGAACCAGCTCCTGGTTTCAATGATCCATTCTACTCTTTGTTTGTTTAGTTTCTATAATTTTTATTTCTTATTTAATATTTATTGTTTCCTTCCTTCTGCTTTAGGCTTCTTTGTTGTTCTTTTTCTAGCTTCTTTAGGTATAAATGTAGGCTGTTTATTTGAAAAATTTTTTTTCTTGAGGTAGGCCTATTTTGCTATAAACTTAGAACCATTTTTGCTGCATCCTAAAGTTTTAAAAATGTTTTGTTTTAATTTTCATTTGTTTCCATGTACTTTTTGATTTCTTCGTTGGCCCATTCATTGTTTGGTGACATGTTATATAACCTTCATGTATTTGTGGTCTTTCCAAGTCTTTTTATTGTGATTGTTTTCTAGTTTCATAATGATGTGGTTAGAAAAGATGCATGGTATGATTTCAATCTTTTTTAATTTGCTGGGACTTGTTTCATGGCCTAATATATGACCTTTTCTGGAGAATGTTTTGTGTGCATTTGAAAAGAATATGTATTCTGCTGTTTTAGGATGGAAAGTTCTGAACCTATCTGTGAAAACCATTTGGTCCAATGTGCTATTCAAAGTCACTAGATTTTTTTCTTGTTGTTGTCATTGATTTTCTGTTTGAATGATTTGTCTGCTGATGTAAATTGGATGTTAAAGTCCTCTACTATTATTGTATTATTATAGATTAGTTCCTTTATGTTTGTTAGTAACTATTTTATGTATTGGGTGGTCCCATGTTGGGTGCGTAGAGATTTATAATTGCTATATTTTCTAGTTGGATTGTCCTCTTTATTATATAGTGTCCTCTTTTTTTTCTAAACAGTCTTTATTTTACAGTCTATTTTGTCTGATAGAAGTATTGCTACCCCAGCTTTTTGTTGACACTCAACTTCATGATAAATGTTTCTCCATCCTTTCACTTTCATTCTGCAGGCATCTCTAGCTCTGGAAATGAGTCTCTTGTAGGCAGAATACAGATGGGTCTTGTTTTGTGTCACTCTGTCACCCTGTCTTTTGATTGGAGCATTTAGCCCATTTACATTTAAAATAGTTATTTATAGGTATCTATATATTGTCATTTTGTGACTTGTTTTCCTATTGTTTTTGTATGTTTTCTCTGTCCTTTCTTCGCTTTCTCTCTTTTATATTTTTCTGATTTTCTTTAGTGTGATATACTTGGACTCCTTATTCTTTATTTTTTGCATATATATTGCTTTTTTAAAATTTGTGGTAACCATTTAGTTTATATATATCATTTTTCTGTATATGGCAGTTCTATATTAAGCTGATGGTTTCTTAATTTTGAACTCATTCTCTACTCCTTTCTCTACCACATTGCAGATATTTGGTATCATATTTTAGATCCTTTATTTTGTGCTTCTCTTGACTGAGTTTTGCAAATATACTTAATTTTGTTTTGTTTTGGGTTTCCTATTCTTACTCTTATGTTTTGTTGTTGTTGTTTTTCCCTACTCAGAGTTTCCTTAACATTTCTTCTAGGGATGATTTAGTGGTCATGAATTATTTTAACTTTTGTTTGTCTAGGAAACTCATTAGCTCTCCTTCTATTCTGAATGATAGAGTATTCTTGGCTGCAGATTTTTCCCTTTCAGCATTTTGAATATATCATACCACTTTCTTTTGGCCTGCAGTTTCTGCTGAAAAATCAGCTGATAGCCTTACGGGGTTTCCTTTCTATGTAATAGTCTTTTTTTCTCTTGCAATCTTAAAATTCTTTACCACCTTTTTTCCATTTGCTTTACTATATATTTTAGTGTGGACCTCCTTTGGTTGATATTGTAGGGGGATCTCTGTGCCCCTGATTCTCCATCTCTTTTTCTCTCCCCAGATTTGAGACATTTTCAGCTATTATTTCTTCAAATACATGTTCTGCCACCTTTTTTATTCTCCTTCTGGGATCCTTATGGTGTGCATATTGTTATGCCTGATGGTGTCACTGAGTTCTCCAAGTCTATTCTCATTATGCAGTGTTTGTTTGTCTCTCACATGTCCAGCTTGATTTCTTTTCATTACTCTATCCTCCAGGTCACTGAGGTTCTTCTGCTTCCTGTAGCCTACTATTTGTTCCATCTATTGTATTTCTCACGTCCTTTATTGTGTTCTTCAACTCTGATATATTTTTTTTTATCTCTTTATCAGGGGTCTTACTGATGTCCTCTACCCTTTGCTGAAGTCCCATGAGTATCTTTATTATTATTTCTTTAAATTCTCTATCATGTATATTACTTATTTCTGTTTCACTTAGATCTCCTGCTGTGATTTTTGTCCCTTTTTTTTTTTTTTTCATTTGGAACATATTCCTCTATCTCCTCATTTTGCCTACCTCTATGTTAGGAAAGTTAGTACATCTTCTGTCTTAAAAGTAGTGGCTTTATGAAGAAGAGGTCTTCTGTAGTGCCGTGTGCCCTGTTCACCAGAACCTGACACTTCAGGGTAATCTCCTGTATGTGTTGCTGTGTCCTACTGTTGTGTTTGAGTCACTTTTTCTATCAGTCCAAACATCTGCATTGACTCGCTGCCTATGGTGGTATGTGCTTGATCTCTGAGGTGTTAGTGAGTCAGTGCTGGCTCTGAGGGTGCCTGACCACAGGAGGGCTGAAGGATGGGGTGGCAGTGTTACAAAATTTGTACTGAGCCACTAGTCCTGGGCTAGTTGAAGCAAGGTAGCTACCAGGGGTGTGGTGCACAGTGGTGGCAGTTGGTACTCAGTGGAGGTGGTAATCAGGTGTGCAGTGGTTGAGTGGGGGCATGTGTGATGTTATCAAAATTTGTACTAAGATCCTAGTCCTATTCTGGATCCTGAAAGTGTGGTGGGTGCTGGGTGCATTGCTTGTGGAAGCAGTGGCCAGGGACATGGTACTTGGTGGCTGGGCATGGTGTGGTAGATGTTAAGAAAATTTATGTTGAGGCCAGCATTCTTGGATTGGGTGAGTCCTCAGGAGAGCTTCTGGGTGGGAGCTAGCAGGTTAGGTAGCAACTATCTGTATAATGCTAACTCCTGCAGCTGGCTCCGTGTTTATGTTGGAGGCAGGAGAGGCAAATGGTGCCTGCCAGCTTCTTTGTTCCCAGAGAAGTCCCCCAATACACTTGAAGTCCATATAAACAGATCTCTATCTTGCTTGCACCAGTCATGCAAACTGTCACTTCCATGTTGATTGTCTGCTGGCTGTGGTCTCTTTAAGGGCAGGGACCCAACTGTCACTTGCCTTTCTGGCTCACATAATACTGAGTCAGCTGACTTTTAGGGCTCCAGACTCCAAGTCCCTCTTGTTATACAAACTCACAGCATTCAGGCCCTCTGGTTTAAAAGGCCAGAATTTATGGAGACTTATCTTCCACATGTGGGCTTTCTTTTATTTTCCTCTCTGTGCCAGCTGTTCGCTCCATCTTGGAGGAAGCTTCCCACCACCCTTCCTGCCCTTTTTAAACTCTCTAGGGCAGCTTCTTCTGTACATTTAGTTGTGGAGTTTGTTCTGCTAGTCTTTGGATTGGTCTCTGGTTATTTACTCAGATGTGAGTGATATCTAGTTGGAAACTTAGGAATCAAGAGTCCTCCTCTTCCAAAGCTCCCACCTAAAATCTTTTCTATCTCTTTGTTGAAGTTTTCACTGAATTCTTCCACCTTTCTCTTCAGTCCAGTGAGAATCTTTATGATTATTACTTTATGCTCTTTATTAGGCATATTGCTTTTTTCAGTTTCATTTAGTTCTTTTTCTGTGATTTTGTCCTGTTATTTTGTTTAGAGCATATTCCTCTGTCTCTCATTTTGTTTAACTTCCATTCTTTCCATGAATTAGATGGAACAACTTCTCTTAAAGTTGAAGAAGTGGTCTTGTGTAAGGTCCTTCCCTGTACAGACTGTGTATGCCTGGTGACTTTGGCTTGTGACTGAATATGTGACTGCTATAGGCTATGGGTTCTGTGGTATTCTGTGTTTATGCTGTGCTGGTGGAATGGCCAGAGCTGAAGTAGGCATAGGGTGGAGAGGTCCTGGAGTTCTCCAGACACAGACTGTATTGTCAGGACTGCTGAAGCTGAAATCAATGCTAGCTAAACTCTCTGTATAGAAGATACCTTAGTGGGACAGCTGATGTTGAAGTGGTTGTAAGCAGAAAAGACCAGGTGCATTCTGCTTGAAGACCACCCCATTGGGCAGCTGGAGCTGAGGTGGGCATGAGCCAGAAGTTCTGCAATGCTCTGTGCTGACATTGCCCTCACAAGTCATCTGAAGCTGAAGTGGTGCCTGGAGTGTTTTGAGGTGCTTTGTTCCTGTGTCATTTTGGCAAGGTTGCTGGAGCTGTAGTGAGTACTGACGAGGGATATCCTGGTGTGTGCCTTGTTGGGGCCATTTTGGTGAGATGTCTTGGGTTGGTGTAGGCTAAAGGCCTAGAGCTCACTAAGATGATAACCCAATAGAGCATGCAGATACTGCTCCTGACCATCTTATCAAGGTGGAAGGGGAACATAAACTGTTGTACTTACTAGGTCCTCTGACCTGGAGAGAGTTCCAGTATCTTTCTCTTTGTTTGGTGGAATTATAGGGCAGAATCTTTTATATTCTGGTAGCTCTTTTAAACCACAGCTTTTTTTTTTTCTGTGCCCCATGACAGATGAATTTGCTCACGAGCCCTTAGTAATATCCATCCTCACTATAGTTCACACCATCAGTGGTGGCCATTCCTGTGTCAACATGTCTCCATCTCTCTTGCCTTTTTCCATGTGATCTATCTTTTGTTGTGCAGAATCTGTTCAGTCAGTCCTCAGTTTTTTCTCAGGAGCAACTGTTGTAGATAGGTGTAGATTTGGTATGTTGGTGTGTCCATGGAGGAGGCGAGTTCAGGTTATTTCTACATTGTTGTCTTGAACTGAAAACCTCTTCAAACCCAGATCGAGAAAAGCACCTGCATTACCCTCTACCTTTGTTGTATCACCAACCCATGAAAAATTAAAGGCTATAGGAGAGCTTTCACTATCATCATTATCATCATCATCACCATTAAATGGATATTAATTGAGTCCTATGTGACAGGACTCACTAGTAATCGTTTATGTTTTAGAGATGTTCACATTTGGTTATTAAGATGTACATCTTTTTTTTTTTTAAGATTTATTTATTTATTTGACTGAGAGGGACAGAGAGACTGTGATCAGGCAAGGGAAGAGCAGAGGAGGAAGAAAAGGGACAAGCAGACTCAGCGCTGAGTGCAGAGCCTGACTCAAGGCTCAATCCCAGGACCCTGAGATCATGACCTGAGCCGAAACCAAGAGTTGGATGCTTAACTGGCTCAGCCACCCAGGTGCCCCAAGATGTACATCATTAAAAAAATTCATTTTCTTTATCTGAAAAGATTTCATTTTAATTATAAGAGGGCATTCTAAGGTGGTGCTGATAGCTGACAGCTGAATTCCCTGGTAAAATTTTTCTTCATCCAGAACCTTCCCTTGATCCACACAAATGGGATCCTCATTCCACTACTTTTGGTTGTTGACTCTTAGACCAACTCTCTTGATCTTCTGGATATGAATTTCTTTTCCATAAAATGGGATAAAAATTTTTGAAAGTATCTTTTCTACCTATTTCATTGAATTGTTGTAAGTATAAGGAAGACAAAAATGAATGACTCAGAGTTGGTAACAGGCTTATCTTAGATGAGCAAACAGGTCCCACATTAAAAAAAAAAAATGAGTTTTAGGCCAGAGCCAGAGTTAATACTCATTTGTAGATTTCTGCACAAAAAAATATATTTTTTGTATATTGAAAATTGAATCAGTGTGTTTAAAAATAATATTCATTACAAGTCCCTTCAATCTATAATTGAGCCAATGTTTACCAATTAATATAGATACAAAGAATGAGTATATCTTCAGTATCCTCAAAAAAATAGAGAGAGCACCTGGAAAATTTGGAAAGCATCAAGAAAAAGGAACTATCAGTATTACCAATATTCAGACACGATTTTTAAAAATTTAATGGAAAAAAGTCATGAATATTCTTCCTTGATTCTTCTATTTCTATAGGAAGTTGTCACAAAAATGTCACAATTCCATACATTTGTGTTTACATTGTGTGTGTGTGTGTGTGTGTGTGTGTGTGTGTGTGTGTGTATTTAGGCATCTAGCCTTTTTCCATTTGTGTTTTGCCTTCTAAAGTTCCAAAATGCATTGCCTTCAGTGCCATATGGAGGGAAAAAAATGGAGAATGCACACCTGTTTCACAGAGTCTAGGTTTGAAAGTGACCTGCATCATTTGCACTAACATCTTCACATTTCTGGGAACTAGTCACAGGGCTTTACCTAGTCATACAGGAAGCTGGGAAATGTGGTCCCTACCTGGGTAGCTATTTTCCAGTGATAAACCTACAAAAGAAGGGAAACACAAGATTCTGGTGATCAGTTAAATATCTCTTACATGGTGCATTTTTCTGGGCAGTGAATATCTACATAACAACTTGTCTCTAAACACAAAATACACCTGCCTCCTCCCAAAAGCACCCAAAAGATACCTCCTACCTCAACCACTTTATCTCAGAATCTTAGATCTCTAGATAAAGAGCAGTCCTATGTATCAGGTGTGGGTGTGAATTCTCATGGTTTGGCAACATTTGGGTTAATATGCATCCATTGGCACCCATTTGTGATAGAGCAGGAACAGGATAGGTAGATTAGGAATAATTGAGACTATGTCAGTGTGATTTAGATATATACTGTGGACCACCACTATGTTGTTTGTTCTAGGAAAACTTAGACCTGAAAAGACATGGCTGCAAATCAAGAAATAACTACCTGGTTTGCTTTACGAAATTCCCACTTAACTGTTCTTTCTCCCTTCAGATACAATGGTCTGTTCATCTGGGCTCTATTATCACTAATAGCTTACTTATCAAAGCTTTGCCTTAAGCCTTCTTTTCACTTACACCTACAAATCCTAAAATAATATAACAAATACTTTTCCTTGTCTCAAATTTTTCCTCACATTGAATGACTTACCTTAAATCAATTGATCCCAGACTCTGAAACGTATTAACTATGTACGCTACTTTTGACTTCTCCCTGTTGAGACACTGCTAAACCTCCATTGACATAGTACTCTATCACACTGTGGTAAGTTACAAAAAAAAATTTAATTTTGTTTTAACAGACTATCCATGACATTGAGGATTCAACAACTGAGGGGGAAAATGGGAGTCATACAGCTATCACTGGTCCCTGGCAACACTGAAATCATGTGAATTTGTAACATTGTGAAGTTTCTCTGTCTTGATCAGGGCATGGGTGGTGGTGTTCTTTGATTAGATATTGAACTAACTCTCTAGTAGGGATTCCGTTGGTAGGAAAGGCCAAGTCTGATGTGGGCAATAAAGAATGTCTTTTGGTTCTGCTGAGCATTCTGTTTGTGAAAGTTTTCTGGCTTTGGGATAATGCTTAATATTCAACAGCATTTTTGTTCAGGATTGAGGATTCTTCAGCAATACAATTCCCTCTCAAGTAGAATCCTGTTCTATTTGTTTCTGGGCAGTTCTACATGCCAGAACTTACAGAGTTTTATCCCGAACCTCATTCTTAGGCCTGCTCTATGCCTTGACTTTCTTGCCCATGCCTTTGTCTTAACTTAACAGTGCCTATTTTACAGCTAAAAAATCCTTATTCTGATTTTTCTTCTAAGACTGAATTTTCTTTGACTAAAAAAATAAAAGGCTTCTGATGTTAAAATCCTTTTTAAATCTTATCTATTAATGTATAAGCTCTAGAATTATGCAGATTTTTCAATTGTAAGAAACCCCAGAGAGTTGGATTCTCTCTGTTCCCTTTCAATTTTTGTTTGCAAACTGGTCAGTTCTTGTCTGAGCTCGTTTTTTTTTCTGAGAGTCTGCTAAGAACAGTCAGTAACAAGCTGACATTAGCAACATTCTAATTTTGAGCTACCAGCTTGGCAGCGAAATTGTTTCAAGTCTGTTGCCACTGAATAACATGACACTCCATCTTTCCTATGTTTTAAATCCATTTGTTTCATTCACTGAATGATGGAACATGGTTGAGGTTTCTGTTAGAACAGCATTCAAGCTGTACCAATTTTTAAGATGAAAATAAACAGGCCTTAAAATCAATACCTTAAAAAAAAAGTATGTGGCTTAGTCATCACACAGATGTGTGTCATGTAGGTGTTTCTGAGCAGTAAAATACCTTCCTATGTAAAGATTTAGGGGCCTTTCATATTTTGGCTCTCTACTCTCCTGCTCTCCTTGCCACCCGGAGACTCAGAATCCTCATTCAGCCAGAGGATGGGGAAAAAGGCAGAGAGTATACAATGCACACCTAGTTTCTGAGGTCTTTGGCCTTAGAAGTGACACATCTCTGTTCATATTCTATTGATAAGAAGTAATCACAAGGCTACTGGTTCCAAGATGATTGAGAAGTGTAGTTCATCGCTAGGCAGCAACTTTCCAGTAACACTATTGTACTTTGAAGAAGAAAGATTTGTGGTGACAAATTAGTCAACTTCCATACTTTCTTTTTTAGAGAAAGTTTTCTTTTGATTTGGAGACCAGAATACTTAGTTTCTATCTTCACAACTCTACTAAATGCCTGGTTTTTAATTCATCCAGTAACTCATCCCCTCTTCTTCACATGCACTGTGACATTCTCAGGAGTCTTCATCATTCACCTGGATTACTGCATTAAATGCCTCGTTGAACACTGTTATTAGTGTCCTGTTACAGCTGGAACAAATTACCACAAATTCAGTGGCTTAACACAACTCATACTTACTATCTTACAATTCTGAGACTTGGAACTCTCCCTGGGCTAAAAATCAGTGTATACCTTCTGGATACTATCTGAAAGGTTCTGCTTCCTTGCCTTTCCTAGCTGTTGGAGGCCACTTGCATTCCTTGGTATGTAGCCCCTCCTTCCATTTTCAAGGTCAGTAGTGTAGTATAGCATCTTCAGATCTCTCCTTTCTCTGTCTCTGATGTTTTCTTCTGTAATCTTCTCTAAGCTTCCTTCCTTTTTTCCCCTTATAAGGACTCTTGTGATTATGCTAGGCCCACCTAGATAATCCAGGATAAGCTTCCCATCTCAAGATCCTTAATTTATTCACATCTGCACAATCCCTTTTGCCATGTAAATCAACCTATTCCCAGATTCCATGGGTTAGTCTATGGACATCTTTTTTTTTTTTTTTTTAAGATTTTATTTATTTATTTGTTAGAGAGAGAGAGCATGTGAGCACAGGCAGAGTGGCAGGCAGAGGCAGAGGGAGAAGCAGGCTCCCTGCCGAGCAAGGAGCCCGATGTGGGACTCGATCCCAGGACGCTGAGATCATGACCTTAGCCGAAGGCAGTTGCTTAACCAACTGAGCCACCCAGGCGTCCCTGTATGGACATCTTTACAGGTTATTTTTCCTACCACAGAATCCACATCTCTAATCTGACACACTTCAGTATATGCTCCACACTGCTGCCAGAATGATCTCCTTAAATACAGAACTAACCAAATCATTATTATGTAACTCTTCCCCCACCCCCAAACAATAGTATATTTCATTACTAATCTGGTAAACTTAAAAAATCATTTCTCAAAACAACTTAATGCATGAAGAATCAAATGAGATCACACAATTAAAGAATAGGTATATAGGATTTAGAAGCATGAGCACTTGTAATTTCCCAGTCAACTTTGTTGTGTCCTATAACATAAATGATATAATTTTTTTTTAAAGTAGGCTCTATGCCCACCATGGAACCCAATGTGGAGCTTAAACTCATGACACTGAGATCAGGACCTGAGCTGAGATGTAGAGTCAGAGGCTTAACTGACTAAGCCACCCAGGTGACCCTATGTGAATTTTAAAATTGAGGTATTATTGACATATAGCATATATTGGTTCCAGGTATACAACATAATGAATTAATATTTGTCTATAATTTAGAAACGATCAGCATAAGTATAGTTAATATCTGGTCCCATAGTTATAATTTTTTCCTGTGATAAGAATTTCTAAGATTTATTACTTAGCAACTTTTAAATATTCGATGCAGTATTAATATAGCTTTAACTATAGGTATCTTGCTCTATACTACATCTTCATAATTATTTATTTTATAACTACAAGTTTGTACCTTTTGACCCATTTTACCCAATTTGCCAACCCCACCCTCCCACCTGTCAACTACTAGTCTGTTCTCTATATCTATGAACTTGTTAGGGTTTTTTTGGTTTGTTTTTGTTATAGATTTCACATATAAGTGAGATTATATGTTATTTGTATTTCTCTGTTTGATTTATTTCATTAAGCATAATGCTGTCAAGGTCCATCCATGTGGTTACAAATAGCAAGATTTCCTCCTTTTTTATGGCTAAATAATATTTGTGTGTGTGTGTGTGTGTGTGTGTGTGTGTGTGTATTGCCACATCTTCTTTAGCCATGCATCCATTGATGAATACTTATATTCCTTCCATATATTGGCCATTGTTAATAATGCTGCAATGAATGTCTGCATGTATCTTTTCTAGCTAGTGCTTTCATTTCCTTTGGTCAACTACCTAAAAGTGGAATTAGTAGATCATATAGTGGTTCTGTTTTTTATTTTTTGACAATAGCCATTCTAGCAGGTGTGAGGTGACATCTCATTATGTTTTAATTTGTATTTTCTTGATACTTAGTGATGTTGAGCATCTTTTCAAGTACCTGTTGGCCATCTGTATGTCTTCTTTGGAAAAAATGTCTGTTTAGATTTTCTGCCCATTTTTAAATTGGATTGTTCTTTTGTTATTGAGTTGTATGAATTCTTTATATGTTGGATATTAATTCCTTATGCGGTATATAGCTTGCAAATATTTTCTCCTATTCTGTAGGTGACCTTTTTGGGATTTTTTGTTTGTTTTTGTTTTTTGTGGCTTTTACTTTTATTTACTTATTTATTTATTTGCTGTGCAGAAGCCTTTTAGTTTGATATAGTTTCACTTGATTTTGCTTTTGTTGCCTTTGCTTTCCATGTAAAATCCAAAAATCATTTCCAAGACCAATGTCAGAGAACCTATCACTTATGTTTTCTTCTGGGAGTTTTAATGGTTTCAGAACTTACATTCAAGTCTTTAATCCATTTTCAGTTAATTTTTGCATATGATATAAGATAGTAGTCTAGCTTTTATTCTTTTGCCTGTGGCTATCCAGTTTTCTTAACCCCATTATTGATGAGACTGTTCTATCTCCATCATATATTCTTGGCGTCTTTGTCATACATTGACCATATATGTAGTTTATTCCTGGGCTGTCTATTCTGTTCTGTTGATTTATGTGTCTGTTTTTATGCCAAAATTATACTGTTTTAATTATCATGTCTCTAGCTTTGTTCTTCTTTCTCAAGATCACTTTGACTACTTGAGGTCTTTTGTAGTTTCATACAAATTTTAGGATTGTTTTATTTCTTTGAAAAATGCCACTGGGCAAAATAGAAATTGTATTGAATCTCTAGATTACTTATGGATATTTTAACAATATCCTTTCAATCCATGAGCACAGTATATATTTCCATTTATTTGTGTCTGTAGATTCTTTAATGAATGACTTACAGTTGCAATGTACAGGTCTTTCAACTCCTTGGTTACAGTTATTCTTAGGTATTATATTCTTTTTGATGAAATTGTAAATCAGATTGTGTTCTTAATTTACCTTTGTGATAGTTCATTTAAGTGTATAGAAATATAATAGATTTTTGTATATTGATTTTGTATCCTACTACTTTATTGAATTTGTGTATTCTAACAGGTTTTTTTTGGTGGAATCTTAAAGGCTTTCTATATATTGTGTTATGTTATTTGCAAATAATGATGGTTTTACTTTTTCCTTTCTAATTTTGATGTCTTTTATTTTGTTTTCTTGCCTAATTGCCTTGTGTGTGACTTCCAGCTCTATGTTGAAAACAAGTAGTAAGAGTGGGCATCCTTGTCTTATTCCTGGTCTTTGAGGAAGAACTTTCAGATTTTCACCATTTACACCATTGAGTGTAATGTTAGCTTTGGGTTTGTCATATATGGTCTTTATTATTTTAAGATACATTCATTCTATACCTACTTTGTTGAGTTTTAGTCATAAATAGTTGTTGAATTTTGTCAAATGCTTTTCCTGCGTCTATTGAGATGATCATCTGATTTTTGTCCTTCATTTTGTTAATGTGGTATATCACATTCATTTTCCTTATGTTGAACCATTCTTGCACCCCGGGAATAAATCCCACTTGATCATGTTATATGATCCTTTTAATGTATTGTTTAATTTGGCTTGCTAATATTTTGTTGAGAATATTTGTATCTCTGTTCCTCAGGGATGTAGGCTTGTACTTTCCTTTTCTTCTGATGTCCTTGTCTGTTTTTTTGTTTTGTTTTGTTGCTGGGTTTTTTCTTTTTTCTTTTTTTTTTTTTTTGTAGAAAGGTGACTAAGACAGGAGAAAAATACGGCACTAAGCTGACATAGGTATGTAAACACATAACGTAGTGGATTCTCAGAACTTCCTTCTAATCCAGCTACATTTCCCTAGCCTGCTTACTCTTGGCCTCCTCCCTTCCCCAACAGTATTTCCTACTTTCTTTCCTCCTCAAAAGCCCAATATCTCTTTTATATCTTCACAGTAAGCTGAGAATTTTGCTTCCTATGTAATATGAAATAGTAGGACCAAGGAGAAGAAAATTTCATACTCCCCTCCAATAACCTACTATCTTATCTGTAGTGAATTACTATCCTCTACTTTTCCTCCTGTTGTATAAAAGGTCTATCAGTGTTCCCATTGAAGGCAACCCATCCTCTGAGACACTGGATCTCATTTCCTCTCTGACATTGCTCCTACAGTTGTCATTTTTCACTCCTGTGTCATATAATCCACAGTTTCAGAAGCTCATAAACCCTAAATACAAGAAATGGAAAATACACCAAGGTATTTCACCATCAAATTACAGATCTATTTTTCATCAAATTTGGTGAATTTGGGCAATAATTTCTTCAAATATTTTTTCATTTCTTCCTATTTCTGTCCTCTTATAAAGATTTTGATTTTGCATGTATTAGGCTACTTGAAGCTGCCCACAGTATACTGATATATACCGGTCATGCTTTTTCAGTTTTTCTCTCCATGCTTCATTTTGCCTAATTTCAATTGTTAGTCTTTAACTTCACTGATTTTTTTTTTGTAGGTTTAATGTGCGAGTAATTCCATCTATTCTATTTAAATCTCAGATATTGTAGTTCATATTTAGAAGTTTTTAAAACCTTTTCTATGTATATTAGAATTTTTCTCAACAAACTCAAATTGTTTCTTTCCCTGCTTGAACACAAAAAATACGATAATATATGATGCCCTTGCCTATGTCCCATTTGCATTCTCTCTAGATCTGTTTCTTCTATTAATTTTTCTTCTTTTTAAAATTTTTAAAGCTTTTTTATTTAAACATATAATGTAACCCCACCACCCTCTCCCAACCCCTCCTCCCCACCCCCCTGTTTGTTTTATGACATTAAGAGTCTCTTTTGGTTTGTCTCCCTCCCAATCCCATCTTGTTTCATTTTTTCTTTTCCTACCACCTTAACTCCCACCCCCGTTGCATCTCCACTTCCTCATATCAGGGAGATCATGTG